>WNNJ02002420.1:0-231926 GCA_012934845.2 Pomphorhynchus laevis
AAAGTTTCCAATTCATCGGGACACAACCGAAGTACAAGGAGGCGACACAAATCCAATATAGTGGTATGCCGATAACATCAGCGATATTCTTGAGAAATACCGGTGGTAAACGATCAGGACAAATAGAACCTGACGATTTAAGCCGCTTGAGCTCTATCCAATATAGTGGTATGCCGATAACATCAGCGATATTCTTGAGAAATACCGGTGGTAAACGATCAGGACAAATAGAACCTGACGATTTAAGCCGCTTGAGCTCTAGCACTACATCATTAACAGAAAACATCTGAAGAATGTTTATATTCGATGGACAGTACGAGGCATTGGTGACGGAGGAGGATTTTCGAACTCCTATGCAAAATGTTTTCACGCAATGAGTGAATCGTGTATTCAATTCCACTACGTTGAGATGCACAAAGTTGTAAGGAACCAGCCGCGTCCCGTATATCTGACTTGATATGAAACAGTATCGCTTTGCAGATTATGCGACGCGCTACGTCGGCGATTCCGAAAGGCGTATTCCACCACTTTTTTGGTAAAGCTACTAATCGGCTGGCAACTAATGCTTCTAGAGTTTCAAGTGGAATTTTGACAGAAGCTATGCGGACCGCTAGTTATGCTAATGCCTCGGCCAATCCGTTGGAATGTTTGCCAAATGCTGTTAACATTCGTCGCCATTGTGCGTCGAGCCCCGAGGGACCAGCTGAACCTGTGATTGTACGAGCTGAGCGAACAATAGCTGCACTGTCAATCGCAAGGAAAGTCGCCGGATGATGCGGAATAGCCTCTGGCATTGGAAACTTGATAAGTGCTTCAGGATTTGCGTGTGACGGCTCAGGATGTAACCTTTCCAGGTGTTCTTTTACGGACATGTCTCCAATAATCACATCTGGACGGAGTGTGCCATCGTTATCTTGACCTGTAAGAATACTTGTGGCGACCTTTAGTTTGCCCTTGCGCAACAGAGTACAATATTGTTTAATCCAATCAGAGTTTGTGTATTTACGTTTTTTTTTAATTTTTGTCTTAACTGTAATGTACACGCCTCCTCGAACAGTGCTAAGAATTCACCTTTCGTCCATAAATCGAGTCTACGTTAAATTGTCTTTCTGATCATTGCGATTTTACGACAGGGTATCTACTGTAATACACAACGTCCAAAAACGACTGCCATTTTTATATCCTTTGATGTAGATTTTTTTTATTTTATTTTTTAATAATAATATTTTTTGATAAAAAAACATAAGTTGAGTAAAATTCAAATCAATCAACAAATGTTTGTACTAATAATTTATTTAATGTGGCAAATGCGTGCAAAATGCACGCTTACATGACCACTAACAAAAAAAGAACAGCAAAAGTCACAGATAATTAGTTAATTGTTGAAATGGAATTGAGTTTGGAGTTTGAAGCACGGCATTGATGTTGATTGGCGGATATGAATAGGCAGTTGATTCCACAAGAGAGGAGCAGCCACGACGAAGGAGCGGAAGCCAAAAGAGATAGAGTAGTTTGGGACATGTAAAAGAAGGGAATTACGGGAACGCAGAGCACAATACACAGTACGAGAATTGTCGAGAAAAGGAAGGTTGAGAAATGAAGGGGTATGAGAAGTTATAAGGCGAAAAGCAATGATAAGAAGACGAATTTGAACACGACAATAAATGGATGGCCAATCAAGAGAAACAAGATGCTGGGATGTATGATCAAAACGACGAAGACGGAGGATAACTTGGACGGCAGCGTTGAAGATACGTTGTAAAGGAAGAAGAGTGGATTTAGGTGAGTTGGAAAATAGATGAAGACAATAATCGAGTATAGAAGAAAGTAGAGAAGATATGAGAGTCATACAAGAAGGAAAATCAATCAATCTACGAAGTTGACTGAGATTGCGGAGTATCAAGGTAGATGAGCGTACTTTATCTCTAACGAAAGGTTTAAGTGAAAGTCGGTTGTCGAAATGAAAGCCTAGGAAAACGAGATTATCAACGATAGGAAGAATTGTAGAATTTAATGATACGGATGGAGTTTCGAAGTCTAAGCGTCAAGGTAGGATACACATAATTTTAGATTTATCAGGATTCAGAGAATGGCGAAGAGAAGAAAGATGATTGGAAATTGAGACTAGATAGTCGTAAGGAGAAACACTAAGATCGTGAATACGATAAACAGGTGCATGAGCATAGATGAGAATGTCATCAGCATATTGCATAACATAGAAGTTAAATGTATGAAAAATCGAAGACAAGTCATCGATAAAAAGAGAGAAAAGCATAGGGCCTCATACGGAGCTTTGTGGAACACCGGTCGGGATGGATGAAGGATGGGAGAAAGACGAGTTAGAATAGACGCGAAATGTACGGTTTGATAGATTTGAAGGAAACCATGATACAGTGGGTAAAGAGAAGCCATAATCATGACGAAGGCGATGGAGAAGAATCGAGTGATCGACGATGTCAAAATCAGACGATAGATCAAGAGAAACTATGACACTACGTAATTTATGATCGCGCGATATGAGTAAGTCATTATAAACTTTAAGACAGGCAATTTTAGTGGAGTGATTAGAGCGAAAAGCGGCTTGGAAGGGAGGAACTAAGTTGGAGGAAAAGAGATATGTATTAACTTGCTTGAGAACGAGACGCTCAAAGAGCTTAGAGAGGGTTGGGAGAAGTGAGATTGGACGGTTCGAAGATGGTAGTGTGGAGTCGAAAGATTGCTTTTTGATGAGAGGACGAACAGTGGCGCATTTCCAGATGTAAGGAAATGTACGGCTACGGATGGACAAGTTGAACAATGTGGTTAGGAAGGGTGAGATAGCGGAGCAGATATTTTTAAGCAAGTGAGTGGAAATCGGGTCAGTGGGAGAGGTTTCCTTAGCTAATGACAGCAGAAACGAAGAAACTTCATCAGATGAAACGGGAAGAAGGTGGAATAGCACTGAGAGGAAGGTATTGAAAGAGAAGCGAGGGTACAAGGGGGCTGTGGGTAGTAGAATATGTAAATTAGATAACTTAGTTTGTAGATAAGAAGAAAATTCATCAGGATTTATATTACAAGGTGTAGATGATCGTGAAAGAATTGAGTTTAAGATTTTCCAATGAGATTTAGAGTTGGAAGATGACTAAAGTTGATTTCGCCAAAAGATTGTACGTTTAGTACGTATAAGAATAAGATGTGAACGACGTAGAGAAAAGTAGGAATCACGGAGATTTGGAGGGAGTGAGTTAGGAGAACGTTTAAGAAAGCGATTATACACACAAAAAGAGTGACGGAGTCACTCTTTTCGGCGCAAGCGCTGAGAACGTCGGAGTCGACTAGGCAAAAGGTTATTGAGGATCGACGTAAGTTCAGAATCAATCAGAATGCAGAGATAATCGGGAGAGAGATAGTGAAGAGGAAGTGAAAAGAGTGAAGAATTGAGTATGGCTGTACAGAGAATAGTGATATCGAGAAGTTCATTGTCTTATATCGAGAGTATAAGACAATGAACAGTCAGACATAAGATCTGCAAGGTCGTTAAAGATGATACGTGAGGGGGCAACTGAACCTGGTCTGTATACAATCACAAGTTAAAGAGGGAAAGGAGTTGATAATCTGCATATGGGTAATTCGAACGAGGTGTAACGGATGTCAATGTAAATCTGCAAGCTCGCTAAAGAACATACGTGAGGGGGCGGCTGAGCCTGGACGGTACACAATTACAAGTTAAAGAGGGAAAGGAGTTGATGATCTGCATATTAGCAATTCGAGAGAAGTGCAACGGATATTAGCATTAATTTTACGTAGAGACGTTGCGTGACGAGCAATGGCAACAATACCGCCATGGTTAGAAGCTGTAGATGTATGAGAGGCAATTGGACGTGCTGATTTAACTTTAGAAAAACCTGAGCGACATAGACGACGAATAGCAAGATCGTCGGAGTCACAATGCCAATATTCGGTAATGCAGAGAATATCGATAGATAATTGATCGAAGATATCAAGGAGCATATCAGCTTTGTGAAGAATGGGGCGGGTGTTGAGTAGACTAAGACGAAAAGAATGCTTAGGAGCGAGATCGACTAGCGAAGAAGACAAGTGGGAGAGATGGGACGCCATCGAATTTTTGGCCTTGTGTGTACAACGTGAAAATTTCCGTTGATTTTACGTATAGATAAGGATGACTCGCCGTTTGTTTCACGTCGATGTTTCTCAATGCGAGCTAAATTGAGTTGGGCAATATCAGAAGGGGAGCGGTCAGGAAAGATACGACAAGTAGACGAAGTGGTCAGAAGTTTAAAACGTTGGGAGAGTACCGAAGAGGCATGTGAACTATGTCGGAAAACGATTTTTAAGAGCGGAGGACTGAGATGATTAGATTTAGTGGATTTGTTTAAACGGATAAAGGATATAGGAGCAATATTATTGAAGAGTGATGGGTTATCATCAGGAAGAATGGTTGCTAGGATAGACCTGAAAGCAGATACATCATCATCGAGGCGACATTGAGGAGAAGCAGATTCGGAAACCTTTAAATTAGATATGATAATGCATCGATCGCGCAAAGGAAAACGATTACGTAGAAGTGGTGGATGGACAGACCTGGTAGGAGTAGAGTCAGAAGAGCAGATAAACGTGGGAATAACAGGGTTGCTAAGTGAAGATTTAAGATAGTTTGGAGCATGTGTGACCGGAGTAGAGTGTTGAATTGGTTGATCGGAGATGTTACTGGAGATGATTTTGACGGAAGGATGTAAATTATTGATAGGTGATACGGTTGGAGCATGTGTGACAGAAGTGGATTGTTGAATAGGTTGAACGGAGATGTTACTGGAGATAATTTTGACAGAAGGATGTAAATTATAGAGAAGTGATTCGGTAGAGGTAAAGTCAGGAGTACGTGAAGAGAAGAAAGAAGTATGATATGTATTTAGATGTGTGGATGAATAGGAAAAATGAGGTACGAGATAAAGCCTTTACTGTTTGCATTGTTAGGAAGATGAAGATTAAGGGAAATTTTATCCGTAGTTAAAGGAGGAGTGTGTGTGAGAGAGGTTTCAAGAACGGGTTTTATAGATGACGAAGGAGTTAGTAAGCAAACGGATGACGACGATAGATTTGAAGATATGTTGACGTTTGTTGATGTTCCATGTATAACAGCGGTCTGAGTCGACTGAGAGATATCATCAAGTTTATTTATTGAGCACAAATCTGTTTTGTTAGCGTTCAGAACGTCTCTACTGTTTGAGTGGTCATTCTTCATTCGCTTACCTATGAGGGCAGCCCAACAGAAGCCGCAGAGGAAATTCCGATTTGAAACGTTGTCCTCGTCAGCGAAAGGAATGGCAACGTGAGTCCAAACATTGCAGTTCTTGTTGTCGCATCCAATTTGCTTTTCGATGTAAGTTTCCTTGACGGACTTGAGTCGCTGGCCGACATTTTTAGTTAGCTTTCTCTTTGCCATAATAAAATGTTAATTAGTTAGTTATAATCAAGAATGTTTAGACTCCGTTAGTCTGCAAGTCGTTAGTTGTAAGTAGTTCGCGTTAGTTGTAAGTAGCGAGCGGATATCGTCGATGGTTGTCGATGGTTGTCGATAATTGTCAAGCGGATGGTTGTCGATGGTTGTCGTTAGTTGTCGTCGAAGGTTGTCGTTGGTTGTCGTCAAAGATTGTAGTTTGATTGTTTTACTTAGAAGTAATTCTGTAATAACTCTTAATCAAGACAATTTTAAATTGATATTAATTTAAATTGATTTAAATTAATATTTCTTACGTAAATATTTTTATTTCAGATGTCAACTTCATCTCGAAACAGAGACTATCAGGCGATTTTTCGACGTGATGCTGAGGCGATTCTCATCGCTTTCACCGAAATGCGATCAAGCTCTTTCAAAGATTTTTCTAAAATTTGGCAAAATTTCAAGGCATACATGATATTCGGGTAATTATTTCTTAAGATCGTGCTAGCCATTATCCTGCGATCGCCTTGTACACTCTTATTAGATTGAAGGATTTTATACCCAACGTGTTTCGGTTTGTAAGTAGCTGTGTCGTACATTCAAAGACTTCTTAAAAAAATGCTTAGTTTTTGGAAGATGCGATTAAAGTTATTAATGAATATATCGGCAGCCCTGAATTTAATTACTATACAAGGATTGGAGCGCTGTACATTTATCACGTTATCTTTCATAGCCAGTCAACGTATCCCAAAACAAAGGTAGCAATGTCATACTAAATTCTACTGTTTATAGTAGAGTTGTAGTCTTTTATATTGTAAAAAAAAACAATTTATTTTAACGTGGCAAATGCGTGCCAGCGCACGCTTACATGACCACAACAAAACAAGACTGTGAATCAGGTGTCGAGAAGGTGTGAACGGAGGAGGTGTTTGAATATGATAAAGGAGGGGGCGCGGCGGACGTCGAGAGGGAGTTGATTCCAGGCGAGTGAGGCGGCGAGGAGTAAGGATCGGAGACCGTAGTTGTTGGAGTAATTAGGAACGTGGAGTAAGATGGTATGACAGGAACGAAGCGATAGCGAGGTGGGGCGAGTATCGTCTAAGAAAGGAAGGTTGATGAACGATGGGGAGCCGACAGCGATGAGACGAAAGGTAACGAGAAGAAGGCGAAGTTTGATGCGGATGTGGATGGTGGGCCAGGAGAGTTGGCCCACCATCCAAAGATTGTAGTCTTTTTATGGTAAAATGTAACTAATTGACTGCGAAGCATCGCCGAGTACATCAAAGACTTAATTTATTATTTTGGATATTTCTACTTGGCAGTTCTTTTTCAATCGTAATCAGTTTATTATAATGAAAACTTTTGAATTAATATTTTAATAAAAAAGGATTTATTTTTACGTGGCAAATGCGTGTCGGCTTATGTTGACATGTGCCGAGAAAGTGGGTCAGAGGCGGTATTTGAATATGATAAAGGAGGAGCGTGGCGTACGTCGAGTGAGAGCTGATTCCAGGCGAGAAGGGCGGCGACGAGGAAGGATCGGAGACCGTACTTGTTGAAATAATTTAGAACGTGGATTAAGAGGGAATGACAAAATCACAGCGATAGAGAGTTGGGGCGAGTGTAGTCTAAGAAATGGAGGTTTATGAACGATAAGAAACTAACAGCGATGATACGAAAAGTTACGAGAAGAAGGCGGAGTTTGATGCGGATGTGGATGGTGAGCCAGGAGAATTCGACAAGATATGTGGTGTGTGTTCGAAGCGTCTCAGACGTGGAAGCACTCGAACGACGGAGAAGATGATGCGTTGTAGGGTAAGACGATACATTTTGGAGAATTGGCGAAAATACTGAGGCAGTAATCGATTTTAGGGAAAAGAAGCGATGAAAGAAGAGACAAAGAACAAAGTTGATAAGGGGGCGGATACTGCGAATATCACAGAGAATAAAGTTCGATGAGCGGACATCCTCGCGGACGAAGGTTCTATGGTAAAATGATCCTATCTAATGGAAGACTAATGAAGTGAGATTGTGGACTACGGGATGATTGATGAAAAATAGATACAAGGGGAGTAGATATTTTAGGTTGACGGGGAAGGATCTACATTATTTAGATTTATCTAGGTTTAGAACAAGACTAAGATGGAGAGACGTTTGTAAATGGAAGAGAGATCACCAATAGAAGAGAGAAAAGCAGAAGTCATAGGACTGAACCTTATGGGACCCTGCAGAAAATAAGGATGGGAGGAGAGAATGATGAATTTGAACAGACTCGAGAAGAGCGGTCGTGTAGATATGAGGCAAACCATGCTACAGAGGAGGAAGAAAAGCCGTAATCATAACGAAGGCAAGAAAGGAGGACAGAGTGATTGACAATGTCGAAGGCGGATGAGAGGTCGAGGGAGATGGGAACACTATATAAAGCCTTGCCACGAGAAATGAGTAGGTCGTTGTATTCTTGAACTGGAGAAATGAAGAATAATAATGAGGATTTATGTTGCAAGACGACGAGGAGCGAAAAAGGATTGAGTTTGCCAGAGAGTCTTAGAGTTGAATGAAGTGATGATTTTATGCTGCCAGAAGTAGTTGCATTTGGTACGTAATAGATTGAGATGAAATCGGTGAAGTGCAAGATATGAATCACGGAAAGACGGAGTGATCGAGCGGAAATTACGTCTGAGAGAGCTGTGATAGACTCGAAAAGCATGACGGAGTCAAAGCTTTGAGAGTAAGCATTGATTGCCAAGCCATGTCAAAAATATTTAATATTTTATTTAATTTTTTGTTGAAGAAATTTTTTAATTAGCTGTTTATATCAAAAATAGGAATCTATTTTAAAGGTTTTTCCACACAATATTTTTTTCGGAAATTTAGTGCTTGTGACTTTTATTTACTCTTAACAAAAATAGTTACATTTTGATACATTTAATTGCATAAAGTAAATGAGGCAGATCACAGGAGGCAGATCACGTGCCTAGCTACTCTAGGTGTTTTGGTTTAGAATATCAGAGCACAAATTATCTCTGGACGCATATTTTAGTTAATAAACAAGCTTTATCTGCCACTTATGTGACCTTCCGAGAAATCCTTTGTCAGTGAGATGTATCCGGATCACTTTACGAAAAGCATGTTCCAAATCAAATAAATTGTCATTCACCTTCATTTGTTCCTTTTTTGTGAAAGAGTCAGTTTAGCTACTGATTAAACTTCCATTAATGAGAAATATATTCATATATTATATTTTTCCACAACATTTGCAAACCTTGAGTTTTATTATCTTTATAGTTTTTTTTTCATTAAAGCTTGAATAAACTATTACTAAAAATGATTAATTATTAATACAATAATTCTAATCAAAATCCTTGTTTTTCAATCATTTTTACCAATATTTATTATAATTTGTAGATTTTGAATTATTCGATGACCCACAGTCATTTACAATAGCAGCTGAGAAATTTATTCCCGTGATAGATATATCATAAGAATTACAGGGATATAATTTCATCTTTAAAGCAATTAGCCAAGAATTATCTTTATTGACTAATTCAGTTACAAAGTAAATATTATTTAATTATTTTAGTATTTATAAGTAATAATGTTTTGTAACAGTTAAATAATAATTCATTAAATAGAATAATATTTAAAGATACCTACTGTATAAACGTTATATATTTAATATTTTAAATTCTCGAATACAAAATCTATATACTAATATATTTTAAATGTGATCTAATATTTGAAAATTAGACCACAAGATATAAACAAACAACTAAATCGATAACAACACAATGTTTCTCCAGTTGCTACTTTTTCGTTTATTCCTCAGGCAAGACTTACTTTTTCATCGTGGGAAAACCTATCGACATTTATTGATAATGCTAAGCTGCGCAATGACAAAGAAGTCGTTTACGTGTTTGAAACTCTTGTCAAGCAAAGTGCATTTCATTATGTATCTGACAATAATGAGGTTAGTTTTGTTTTTTAGATCACAAGTTCACGCTTAATCCTCTAAAAGTTTTCTATTCAATAATTCATGATCTAATTTTAATATTAACGTTTAATTAATTTAAGATTTTTAGCAAGAGAATATAATCAAACTGATTCATCGTAAAATCCGAATTATCACTAAAACCGAGTCATCGGTATAACCGATACATTTGTAAAACCGATTCATCGGCACTGATGATTTTATGGCCAGAACTGTTTCGAGTCACGTCGCGTGTAATACGAACTTGGTCGGACGCATCTGCGAACTTGGGAATATTGACCCACACTGTGCTTACGTTAGTCTCACGCAATCCATGCAGTGGAAATGGCCACAACTGCTCAGAACGACCAGTTGTAGTGAAGAGCAATTATAACCGCTAAAAGATGCCGTTACGGTCGAATTTCTGTCTGTTCTAACAAAGCAGAGAATCACCGAGGATATGCGAATTATTCTTACTTCCCCAAACAAACTAGGAGGTATTGGCATCATGGATTGTACTTTTGTAGCTAAATTACAGCTCGATGCTTCTCGAAGATTATGTGCGTCCTACAACTCAGATATTATTATTTCGACAAACAGACGAGCAAAGCTCACAGTTGCACTGTTAAAAAAAGCAAAAGTAAAGAAAAAAAAAGACTCACAAACAAAAGTCAAAAAAGTTCATGTTTGAATGCTGAAACCGATCTTGAGTTGACAATTTCTTCACTTAATCGGTTCCACTTACCTACGATTCGGTGTCCAAATTGTACAGTTTTAGAGCGTATAACTCGGCGATGGGCTAAAGTAAAATTGTGTCCACGCAAAGCCCGACTTTTCCGAACAGTCATCAATTCTCTTAAGACGTGATTTCCCTTGTGTAAAGCTTCCCATGTTGAACACATATCTCGCCGAAACCGAAGGTCGCTTATAGAAACCATACCAAGTTTTTTAGCCTTTCATTATAAGGTAAGGCTTTAACTGAATTTACGAGCTTTGTTGCCCGGCGCAGTACATTTTCAATTCTACTTTTCTCGTATACTGTTCTTGGGAACGAACATTGTGATGCATAGGTAAGATGACTGATCACAAATGCGTTGGCGAGTGCTCTAAATGAAACTGGACTCAACACACTAAAAGTTCTACGAATCATCCCAACCATTCGATTTGCTTTCGAGCAAGCCAACTCAGTATTCCAACTAGTCGAAAAATCATTCGCAACTACTATTCCAAGGTCGCTAAGACGAGTTACTACTTTAATGTTCTGATCCTCAAGATGATAAGTTGGATACACACTATGACTGCGTGATTGTAAACGCATACATGCACACTTTGATATATTCAGTGACAGACCATTCATATAAGCCCAGTTGGAAATGCTGTCGATATCCGATTGAACTAGCACCGTGTCCGAATCTGACCGGATAGCCTGCCAAATTTTTAGGTCGTCTGCATATAAAAGAGAGTGTGAGTTCAAAATGGAAGGAAGGTCATTAATGAAAATACAGAATAACAATGGGCCGAGGACCGAACCCTGCGGAACTCCAACATTGACCGGATAAGGATCAGAAAGAGAACCATTTACAACAACCTGATAGAATCTGTTAGATAAAAATTCTTTTATCCAGCGAATAATAAGTGGATCAATGTTTAGAGCACGCATTTTCTGAATCAAGATGTCATGTGGAACCATATCAAACGCTTTTGAAAAATCAAAAAATACTATATCAACATCAAAGCCCTTATCAACTAACGAACCCCAGCTATTCTGGGCAATCAAGAGATTAGTGATTGTTGAGCGATCCCTTCGAAATCCATGTTGATTGTTACACAATAATTTGTTGGATTCTAGATAATCGCTTAGAATGCGGTATATTATCCTTTCCAAAACTCGACAGAATACACACGTTAGACTTATCGGGCGATAATTTTCAACTGAAGATGGATCACCTTTCTTCAAAATGGGCCTTATCAACGAAAGTTTCCAATTCATCGGGACACAACCGAAGTACAAGGAGGCGAAACAAATCCAATATAGTGGTATGCCGATAATATATGGTTGGAGAAGATTTACGGGAGCATCAACAACAAATCAGCAAAATCATTGCAGACACTAGGCTTAACGCATTTGAAGAACGCATCTCACTGGCTAAGAATAAATTAAGTGAATTAACCCTAAATGCAATAAATTTTGCTTGTATGATTATTACATACAAGCAAAATTAATAATTACATATGATAATTACATATATTATGATATGGAGCGTGCTCTTGGTTAAGCGCACGTCCTATCAAACACCACAATTTTGGTCTTACGCCAAACTAATTCCGGGACGGTTTAGCAACTAGATATGGATGGGATCCAGACAGCCTTCCTTCCCGCTGTGCATGCGATGATGGTGCGAACCTATCGCATCTTTTGCAATGTAAGCGCGGTGTTTTTCAGATCATACGTCATAACGATGTCAGAAATATCTTTGCCCTAGAGTTGACCACGGTTTGTAATGGAGTAGGGCTCGAGCCTGTTTTGGAGCAAATCAATGATGACGTAAAGTTTGAGACATCCACAACATGTCGTGAGGAGGGAGCACGTCTCGACGTTGTTTGCAGCGGATTATATGAGAGTCGATTCGAGCGGACGTTTTTTGACGTCACCATCTTTAACAACCACGCCGTTTCGTACACATCATCAACAGCTAGTGTTTCAAGTACCACGAGACTCGAAAATGATCGAAATATGAAGAGAGAATAAGTCTGGTCGATCGAGGTAGTTTCGCACCACTTGTGTTCGCAGCATCGGGTGGCATAGGAGAAAACGCCTTACAACTTATTAGACGCATCGCTTGGTTACAATCAATGAATTATACCACAAACTCGTATGCGAACTGTATTTGCCGACTAAAACGCGTCGTTGGTGTTGCTCTATGTCAATCTGCTTCCATGTGCCTTCGGGGCTGTCGTTCTTCCCGAAATCGACCTGCCAATAATCCTGACCACACCGAACCACACGTTATATTTCCAACTTATGTTTTCAATTTTATGACTATTGAAGATGTATGTAATTTCCTTTACTGTACAAAAATTATTATTAAAAAAAATTATGTAAAAAAAATAAAATAAAAAAAATAAAAAAATATTAGTACGTCAATGCTGGTATTATTATTATTATACATTCAACAACATACGAGCATTAGCTCAAATAGCTGGCTCACAATAAGTTCGTAAATAAATTAATTAGTTTTTAAAATAAGGAAATGCAACACGAAACATTGCTTGATCCATTCGTAGTCTTCTTTTAAAAGCACTAAGTGAACTGCATCCAACGGTGTCTGCATCAAGGTTGTTCCACAGCTCAACAATTCTTCTATCAAATTGCATCGCGCCCAATTTCTGTACTCTGTTTCTTCGAATAGTTAAAGAATGACCGCGAAGAACATTTGAACAACGTAGTTGAACCCTACTCCGAAGAGGGTGATGAGGACGTTGGAATAAATGCCAAACAAGGCACATATCCATGTACCGACGGGTCCATGTGACGGTCTCAAGTCCTAATGATCTCAGTCTGTCTTCATAAGGCAGCGACGCCAACGTTGGTGCTAGCTTTGTTGCCCTGCGAAGTACCCTCTCTGATTTCTTATGTTCATGCACAGTACGTGGGTATACAACCGGAGCTGCATATAAAAGTCTACTCAATACATGTGCTAAAATCAGAGGCCGAAGAGCAGTCGGATTAACGCGAACAAACGCGCGTCGAATCATACCTATCATTTTATTGGAGTTGGCACAAGCTTGATCAGTGTGCTTTTTGGTTGATAAATTAGAGGTAACCCATACTCCTAAATCTTTGTAACTATCGACACTTTCCACAATACAGTCCTTATATGTGTAACAAGCTGATGTTAGTTGCTTGCGAGCATTACCAATAATACGCATGTGTTTGCATTTCGAAACATTTATCACAAGCTTGTTTAACGCCGCCCACAACTCCAAATTATCTATGTCAGTTTGCAAATTATCAACATCCTCACATGAATGAATGGGCCGCCATATTTTTAAGTCATCTGCATACAAACATGATCGAGAGCGAATGCACCCAGGCAAATCGTTAACATAAATGCTGAATAAAAGCGGACCCAAAACTGAACCTTGAGGTACTCCAATATGACATTCTCTAGGCACAGACAATGACCAATCTACAAGTACTCGAAAGCAACGATCACGAAGAAATTCTCTAATCCAATCAACTATTATGTTTGGGAGTCCAGTATTGACAAGTTTCTGAAGAAGTAGACCATGATCTACTCTATCAAAAGCTTTAGAAAAGTCGAAGAATATAATGTCTGTATCGATATAATGTGTCTTATTCGCTGTCCAATCAAGATGATCATCAAGCAAATTTGAAACAGTTGAATAACCCTTCCGAAATCCGTGCTGATTAGGGACTAAAATTTTTCCTACACGAAAAAACTCAACCATGTAGCGATGCACAAACCTCTCCAACACTCTACAGCAAATGCAGATGACGGAGCCTGTGTTGGAAAAATCGAAGATTTAGAACAGGTATGGAGTGAAATCAATAAAATTAGACCGGAATATGGATATTTTCTAAATCTAACAAAATGCTTGCTTTTAGTACAAAAAGACATTTGCAACAAAGGAAATATATTTAAACATTCAGGAGTTCAAATTCATGATAAATGCGTCAAATATTTGGGAAGTTTTATAGGAAAGAATGATTATGTTGCCCATCAAATTGAGGAAAATGTAAGGAAATGGAATCGCATAATAAAATTCGACTCTAATATGAATCATAAGTAAATTCTACTTTAATATGCGAACCTTATATACATAATCAACGCGAAAATATCAAAGAAAAACAGCTTATCATCAAGAATAAGATAAAAGGAATAGAAGAATATACGCCAAAAACAGGTACAAATAATTACAAATAATACAAATAATACAAATTTATTTAATGTGGCAAATGCGTACAAGCTGTACGCTTACAAGTCCACAAACAAAAATGAGAAAGTCAAGCAGTTAAATTGTTCAGATGGGATTGGATTTGTCGTTTGAAGCACTGCAGGGAAGTTGATTGGCGTATATGAATGGGCAGATGATTCCACGATAGAGGAGCAGCCACCAGGAAGGAGCGGAGTCCAAAGGAGGTAGAGTAGTTTGGGACATGTAAAAGAAGGGAATTACAGGAACGCAAGGAACAGTAAACAGGACGGGAATTATCAAGAAAATGAAGGTTGAGAAATGAAGGGGTATGAAAAGTTACAAGGCGGAAAGCAACGATAAGAAGACGAATTTGAACACGACAATAAATTGTAGGCAAATTGAGAGAAGCAAGATGGTAGGATGTGTGATCAAAACGACGAAGACGGAGGAGAATTCGGACAGCTGCGTTGACGATGCGTTGTAGGGGAAGAAGAGTGGATTTAGGTGAGTTAGAAAATAGACTAAGACAATAATCGAGTCTAGAAAAAAGGAGAGATGATATGAGAGTCATACAAGAAGGGAAATCGATCAATCTACGAACTTGACGGAGGTTGCGGAGTATCAAGGTAGATGAGCGTACTTTATCTCTAACGAAAGGTTTAAGTGAAAGTCGGTTGTCAAAATGGAAGCCTAGGAAAACGAGATTATCAACGATAGGAAGAATTGTAGAATTTAATGATACGGAGGGAGGTTCGAAGCCGAGGCGTCGAGGTAGGATCCACATAATTTTGGATTTATCAGGATTCAGAGAAAGGCGAAGGGAAGAAAGATGATTGGAAATTGAGACAAGACAGTCGGAAGCAGAAACACTAAGATCGCGAATACGATAAACAGGTGCATGACGAGCTGATTCAACTAGAGAACAACCAGAGCGACATAGACGACGAATAGCAAGATCGTTGGAGTCAGTGTGCCAGGATTCGGTAATGCAGAGAATATCGATAGATAATTGATCGAAGATATCGAGAAGCATATCAGCTTTATGAAGAATGGAGCGAGTATTGAATAGACTAAGACGAAAAGTATGCTTAGGAGCGAGATCGACTAGCGAAGAAGACAAGGGGGAGAGATGGGACGCCATCGAATTTTTGGCCTTGTGTGAAGAACGTGAAAATTTCCGTTGATTTTACGTATAGATAAGGATGACTCGCCGTTTGTTTCACGTCGATGTTTTTCAATGCGAGCTAAATTGAGCTGGGCAATATCAGAAGGGGAGCGGTCAGGAAAGATACGGCAAGTAGATGAAGTGGTAAGAAGTTTAAAACGTTGGGAGAGTACCGAAGAGGCATGTGAACTATGTCGGAAAACGATTTTTAAGAGTGGAGGACTGAGATGATTTGATTTAGTGGATTTGTTTAAACGAATAAAAGATACAGGAGCGATATTATTGAAGAGTGATGGGTTATCATCAGGAAGAATGGTTGCTAGGATAGACCTGAAAGCAGATACATCATCATCGAGGCGAGATTGTGGAGAAGCAGATTCGGAAAGCTTTAAGTTTGATATGATTATACAGCGATCGCGCGAAGGAAAACGATTTCGTGGAAGTGGTGGACGGACAGAGCTGGTTGGAGTCGAGGTAGATGAGCAGATAGAAGTGGAAATGACAGGGGTGCTTGATAAAGAATTAATATTGGTTGGAGCAAGTGTGACAGGAGCGGGGTGTTGAATCGGTTGATCAGAGATGTGACTGGATATGATTTTAAATGAAGGATGTAACTTATTGGGAAGTGTTACGTGGGAGGTAGAGTAAGGAGAATTAAAATAGGTTGGGGCATGAGTGACAGGAATGGAGTGTTGAATTAGTTGATCGGAAATGTTACTGGAAATGATTTTGATGGAAGGGTGTAAATTATTGAGAGGTGATACAGGGGGGTCGAGTAAGGAGTTCGTGAGGAGAATAAAGAAGTTTGAGATTTATTTAGATTGGGGGAGGAATAGGAAAGAGGAGGTACGAGATGAAAAGCTTTGCCGTTAGCATTGTTAGAATGAGAAAGATTAATGGAAGTTTGGTACGTAGTTGAACGAGGAGTGTGTGAGAGAGTAGGTTTAATAATGGGATTATATGATGCGAAGTCAGGTGTTGATGCGAGGGAAACATCTAAAACAGCATTGGTTTGAGTGGTCGTGTGTGATACAGGAGTAGATGAGCAGGATAACTGTAGTAGTCGTACTGATGTACAAAAACCGCAAGTGAAATGTTTAAGTTTATACACTGAGTGGTCGGATATTTTAACACGAACAAGTGTCCATACATCGCAATCTTTGGAATCGCATCCAACTTCAAAGCTGGTATAACCATCATTGCATTTAGATGTGGAAGATTGTTGATCAGGAACAGGGATCTGAGATCGCGCTTTTTTAGGCATGACCTTTTATCGATAGATTGAGCTCAATCCGCGAGCGTAGCGAGCGGAACTGACAGGAATAATCTGGAACTGACAGGAATAATCTGGAACTGACAGGAATAATCTGGAACTGACAGGAATAATCTGGAACTGACAGGAATAATCTGGAACTGACAGGAATAATCTGGAACTGACAGGAATAATTGTAAGAGTTTCAATAACCAAGACTTATTTTAAGGTGCAATCGAAATTGATTGAATCTTAACGAAAGGATTTAAAAACAATATTAAGCAACGCAAGCATAAAAACGGCATCTTCTTGGTTAACGTCATATGCCTACGACGATAAAAGATTTTTGAGTACAATGGGTTGAATACCGATCACACTTTTAAGACATGTGAATGTGGATTAGCACTTTATTCAGTTCATGCATTATCATGTCACTGTGGCGGATACAACTTTCTAAGACACAACATAGTAGTGGACCAATAGCTGAATCTTTAAAGGGTGCAAGTAAATAGGTGACAAAGGAACTCGTATTAAAACCTGTACCAGAAGGCTTTCAATTCGAGGTAACTACAACTACACGAGATAGAGAGAGGCAAGATCAGACATCAGTTGTCATGGTTTATACGGGAATATTTTGGAGCAGTCTTATTTAGACATATGCGTGTTCAACAATTTGGCTCCATCATATTCATGGGAAATAATGAACGATCCTTTTAAATACCATGAGAATCGCAAAAATGCTAAATATTCAGAGCGTATTATTATATTATATTATAACATACAAGACAAAGCCTATATGGCTGTTCAGTCTGCTCACGAAAAAATAAAATAAAAATTAAACAAAATGTAGAATTGATAGAGTTAAGAAAATCAGGGATACGATAGCTTCTCTATATTATCGATCTGTTCCAGACATATTCGCAATCGCATCTTAAATAAAGTCAGCGTTGTGGAGGCAACAACGTATTCATGAAGACTATTCCACACGTTAACTACACGTCTTGACAATCTTGTGACAGGCGATAGTTTCCCAGTATGCTGTTTAAAAATTGTCATCGAATGATGTCGCCTGGATCTATTATTACGACACACCATAATATTTCGAGGATATCCATCAAATTTGTGCAATAATTTCCACGTTGCAACCAAGTCGATAAACATTAACCTCACCTTCATGTCAAATATGCCAATCACTTTAAGTCTCTCACGATAAGGTAAATACTTACAGTCTGGACATAAACGGGTAATACGGCGAAGAACTCCATCGACAGCATTCAGTTCAGTCCGTGTACATGGGAAGCAAGATGGAGAGCAATACTCAAGTATTGGTCTCAATAACGAGTTAAACAGCACCCTGAACGACGATGGATTTATTTTCAGAAAGCAATTTTTGATAGTGTGCATCATTTTTCTAGCTTTGCCTAATTGAATGTTGTAATGATGTCGTGTCTTTAAAGATGAATCGATCAAAATACCAAGATCACGATGAGTCGAAACTATCTCAAGTTCTTTTACACCAATGAAGTAGGTATGACATCCTTTGCGTCCACGACCCAATCTCATATTCTTACACTTTTCCAGGTTTAATGATACTCCTGTAGTAAGACTCCATTCATACACTAAATCCAGGTCACGCTGCAATGACAAACAGTCTCGTTCAGTCGAGATCACATTCCATAACTTTAAATCGTCAGCATAGGCTAAGTGTGGTACATTAAGCGATCTCAACAACTCGTTGATAAAAATGCAAAATAATAATGGCCCGAGAACCGTTCCTTGAGGTACACCACGTATAACACTGCGTTTAGATGAAAAAGCATTACCTACTCTTACACAAAATTGTCGACCACTCAAGAAGTTCTCAATCCAACGAGTCAGATAGTAATCTACACCAATAGATTCGAGAATACTTATTAATTCAGCATGTGGAACGCGATCAAATGCCTTGGAGAAATCCAAATAGACGACATCGACAACCAATTTACATGAAATTGCGTCAGCCCATTGTTCACGAGCACATAAAGTATTCGTTAGACATGAGCGGCCATGCCGAAAACCGTGTTGAGAGTCGCTCAAATAGTTTATTAAACCCAATACATTTATTAATCTTTTGTGAACAATTCTCTCAAGTACCTTACTTACAGTAGATGTTAAACTTATGGGCCTAAAATCACTAACATCGCAAGCATTTTTCGTTTTCGGAAGTGGTACCACAATCGCCGATTTCCAATCATTTGGAATTATCGACGTATTGAGAGAAACGTTGAATAATTTGGAAAGCGGATATGACAGGATACATTTCAAGAGCTTAAGGATATAAGTGGGGATATCGTCAGGACCAGCTGACACGCATTTAGCTAACCTTGATAGCTCTATCTCAACTTCCTCCATCGTGATAATTATATATGGACTCTGACAGATTGATGAACCATTACAAATATTGACTTTATAAGCATCATCCCTACTTAACGATAGTGCAAACACATCAGCGAACGCCTCAGAAATTTTCATAGGGTCTTCAACTAATTCGTTTCCGATATGAATGCGTCGGACACTAGAATTAGATACTCTTGATCGACAAACATAATTCCAAAATCGCTTGGGTGTGTGTCCTAAAGACATAGCAACATCATTCTCGTACAAGTATCTCTTTTTGATTTTAAGCGATTGCATTTATTGCGTATTAGTTTGTACTCACTATATAAAGCATCACTCTTATGTTGAACACTATATGCGTGTTCAACAATTTGGCTCCATCATATTCATGGGAAATAATGAACGATCCTTTTAAATACCATGAGAATTGCAAAAATGCTAAATATTCAGAGCGTAGAAAATTGACGGGGGATCGTTTTATTCAATGATATTTTCAGTAGTTGGAGATATTGGGGAAGAAGCGAATAGGATTTTTAAACAAATGGCTAAGAAAATGTCAGATAACTTGGTCGAAAAATATCCCGACATAATCAGAAAGCTGAAAGCAAATGTGTCCATCTGTATGGCTAAATCGGTGTATTTGACGATGCGAAGAAGGCGAATTTCGAATTTCACATAAAATTGACTTTTTACTTAAAAACAAAGTGTATTGATGGACCCATTAAAGGGTAACCAATATTGTAATAATTATTTAGGTTTAAAAAAATTATTATTAAGAAAAATTATTAACAACATTAGGAAAACACAAAAGCGTGTGCTTTCTGCGTTGTAATTTAAAATCACTTAGAAAAAAATTGTCCAGCTTTCAGATCGTCCAGCTTTCAGATCGTCCAGCTTTCAGATCGTCCAGCTTTCAGATCGTCCAGCTTTCAGATCGTCCAGCTTTCAGATCGTCCAGCTTTCAGATCGTCCAGCTTTCAGATCGTCCAGCTTTCAGATCGTCCAGCTTTCAGATCGTCCAGCTTTCAGATCGTCCAGCTTTCAGATCGTCCAGCTTTCAGATCGTCCAGCTTTCAGATCGTCCAGCTTTCAGATCGTCCAGCTTTCAGATCGTCCAGCTTTCAGATCGTCCAGCTTTCAGATCGTCCAGCTTTCAGATCGTCCAGCTTTCAGATCGTCCAGCTTTCAGATCGTCCAGCTTTCAGATCGTCCAGCTTTCAGATCGTCCAGCTTTCAGATCGTCCAGCTTTCAGATCGTCCAGCTTTCAGATCGTCCAGCTTTCAGATCGTCCAGCTTTCAGATCGTCCAGCTTTCAGATCGTCCAGCTTTCAGATCGTCCAGCTTTCAGATCGTCCAGCTTTCAGATCGTCCAGCTTTCAGATCGTCCAGCTTTCAGATCGTCCAGCTTTCATATCGTCCAGCTTTCATATCGTCCAGCTTTCATATCGTCCAGCTTTCATATCGTCCAGCTTTCAAATCGTCCAGCTTTCAGACCGTCCAGCTTTCAGATCGTCCAGCTTTCAGATCGTTATTACAATTTTAATTGTCCTGATTATAATAAGCTCTTACACTTAAACACACAATACAACAAAGAAATTCAATAGACAAAGGGACTTACAATAAATAACATACACTATTTATACAACTAATACTTACCAACTAATACTTACCCGAAATGCCTCGAGGTGTGCCATCCACTTGTGCGAAATGTTTCAACTGCAAATCAGTTGCTGCAAAATGTGTAAGAGGTCCTTCAAGGATGGCAAAGCGATCATGCATTAATTGTACTGCTTCTAACTGTGTTCATATGAGAAATTTGGAACCCCGATCGCCAACTACAGGCGAAGAAGAGATAGACCACAGAGCAATAAAGCAACAACATTTGTGTACTGAAAAGAATGAAATAGGCGGATACCTCTCAAATGATATTTCACAAATTATGAATGGTCATACATTGGATCCCAAATCTATTTAACCTTCCTCAATGCAACGCAAGCAAAGACTTCGTAAGATTGACGAGCGAGATACTGAGATAATTTAATACTTTCGAGAAAAGGATTGACAACACTTTAAATTAATTGTATTATTTCAAATAGCACTGCAAAGAATATATACTAGAAAGATCAGTTCCATCAGAAAGACAATCGAAAGGCGAATTGAAATGTGGAACGAAGGCAACCTGTTAGAAATCATCACGGAAGCGAGATATCATGAGGCGAAGAGATTAGTCCAAATGAATGGTCTGACATCTAAACGAGGAAAAGATCTGGCAAGAGTCGCTAAATTTACCAGAATGGGCTGGATTGGAGAAGCAAGTAGACTACTGATGAATGAGAACTCGGAAGCTAGCCTCGTATCTCTCGATCACATGATTGCGGAAACTACTGTAAAACCCATTAAATCTGAACACCTCAAAGCATATCTAGTGAGCAGATTAATTTCTCTCGACAAAGGACCCGGTGTAAGATCAATCGGTGTAGGCGAGGTGCTTAGGCGTATTGTAGAGAAGATAATGATGCGAGTAGTACGAATGGACCTAACTGATGTATGCGGACAAATTCAACTATGTGCATGGCAACGCAGCGGTATCGAGGCGGCGGTTCACTCAATTAGGCATGAATTCGAGAAGTCTGTTAACAACTGTGTGCCATTGCTAGATGCAAGTAATGCATTTAATTGCATAAACATAAAACTAGCTCTGGCGCATATGAACTATAAATGTCCATCATTGTCACAAACGCTGCATAACTGCTATGATGAACCCTCAGTTCTTACGGTCCAGGGTGAAACATTGTTATCATCTGAGGGGTTCACACAAGGAGATTCACTCTCCATGCCAGCTTTCGCTTCCGCTTCATTACCATTAATCATAAGTTTTCAAGAGCATACGCCTGGAATAATACATCGATGGTATGCAGACGATGGAGCATGTGTTGGCTCACTTGAAAATATTAAGAGAGTATAGAATGAAGTGCAAAAAATTGGACCAAAGTATGGATTCAGTGTAAACCCAGAGAAATGCATTCTTGTAGCACATAAAGACATATCACAAGAACAGCTATCAATGTTCAAAGGCACATCATTAAAAATAAAAACAGATGGATTCACGTTTTTGGGTAGCTATATAGGGGATGAAAAATTTATTAATGAGAAGATCAAGGATAAGTGTGTTCGGTGGACCGAAGTACTTACGCTAGTAAGTAAGGTAGCTGCGTTTGATCCACATTCCGCTTTTACACTACTAACCAAATCAATTAAGCAACAATGGAGATGCATAAATCGCACTTGCCAAATTTCACCGTTGGGATTTCAGCAGCTGAAAAGAAAATTATTCGAAGAATTATGGCCAGGCATTCTGAATTTTACAGACATTGATGAGGAAATGCGACGTTTCAGCAAACTTCCGTTAAAACATGGTGGACTCTGAATAATAGATCCCGCATGCCTAGGAGATTTTGAGTTTGAAAATTCACTTGTGGTTGTATTACCTCTATTCGATGGAGTTATGGGCGATGAACTTCGAAACAAACAACAACAAATCGCAAAAGGCATTCGAACTAAAAGAGAAAAGAGTGTTCTCGATGACAAGATAAAACTTATATCGGAGTCGAATAGAAATTTAGAAAACATTCTCTCAAATGCGAATTCTACGGAAGTTTCATCATGGCTGTCCTGCACGTCCGGGAACGAAGCTGGCATTATCAAAAAAAAACGAATTCCAGGACGCCGTATCGATGAGATACGATCGTAACATAAAGGATTTTGCAAGATCCTGTTCTTGTGGAGCACAACTCACGATCTCTCATGCATTGTCTTGTAAAACAAACAGTATTACCATAATTCGTCACAATGTAGTGCGATACACAATAGCATCGGAAATTCGAAAAATCGGTAAACTCTTAACTGTTGAACCAATTCTATCACATGTAAATGATTCAATCATCTTCGAATCACAGGCAACGACAAGAGAGAGAAACGCTAGAGCAGATATCGCTTTTAACGGATTAACAGGTAGTGCAACGGAGCGATCGTTTATCGACATATGTATGTTGATAGCCCTTATCTCACAAGTGTCTTCAACATGTCTATCCATTTATCACACTACCCTTCGTCGTTCAAACTTGCCAAAATCGCCCATTATTAAAGAAGCATCATCGTGATCCCAGTTCCGCCTCCTCCTATAGACCAATATCAAACCTTTTAACCATCTCAAAACTTTTCGAGCGTCTCATCCTCAGACAGGTAAGCAACTACATATCATCAAATTCTATGTTTCCACCTTTTCAATCTGCATATCGACCACAACATTCTACTATGACCGCATGCACAAAACTCTCCAATGATCTACTTCTTGCTCTTGACAAACATCTAGTAAGCCTTGTAATTTCACTTGATTTATCCTCCGCCTTTGATGTAGTTGATCACACTATACTTCTCTCATGTCTCAAACAACGTTACTGCTTCTCGTCTCATGTCATTTCTTGGTTCAAATTATACCTCTCAAATCGCTCTTATCACGTAGTCTCCAACTCCAACTCTTCTGCGCCGGTTCCTCTCAGCTGCGGTGTACCACAAGGATCCGTTCTAGGGCCGCTTCTTTTCACCCTTCATCTTGCTGATTTATCTTCCTTCGTGGTCCCTTTCGGTTTTGAAGTTATTCAGTACGCTGAGGATATAGTAATCTATGCATCATGCACACTCACATCTGCATCCAACCTCGCTTCCGATCCTTTTTCAAGGACATTTCTCCAGTCGCATTCATCCGTCTAAACAAATCTTCTCAATCTAATCCTTCCCAGCCCCCTCTCCTAAAAATTGTTTTCAAGCATCGCTCTCACGCGTCTTCTGTCCTCTCTCAACGATTCAAACTCATGTCATCTTCAACCACTCGAATTTTCCCCGATCGCGCCCCTTCCGAAATCGCTCAAATCTCTTCAGCCCGCATCGAAAAACGTCGTCGCGAGGAAAACGGCGAAACTTCACTCGCCATCCGAAACATAGACGGAAATTTTCAAATTGTCCACACCCGTCCAAAAATTCGATGGCGCTCCATCTCTCCTATGTGTCTTCTCCACTAGTCTCTTTCGCCACAGCACACGGTTTCCGCCTCGGTCTCCTCAACACTAGATCTATTCTCAATAAATCCGATCTTATCCTCAACCTATTCACCAAGCTATCCATCGATCTCTTCTACCTCACCGAATCCTGGCACTCAGATTCCGACAAACTCTCCATTCGCCGTCTGCTCTCTGCCGGTTGCTCCCTAGTCGAATCCGCCCGCCCCCTCAGCTCATGCCCTTCTAAATCCTCTAATCATGGCGGCATCGTCGCATTCGCGCGTCACCCAGCGTCTCTTCGCAAAATCAATCCCCCTTTCAGTCCTTGCTCTTTTGAATTGCTCACTTGTCGTTATTCTAACCCGATCACTCTAGATCTCGCCATTGTATACCGTCCTGGTTCATCAGCTCCTACAGCCTTATTTTTTACCGAACTCGCTGACCTCCTTTCTCATTGTTCTTTGTCCTCAATCCCTTCACTCGTTCTAGGCGACTTCAATATCCGCCTAGACCGCCCCTCTTCCACAGATTCCATCCGCTTCATCAACATTCTATCCAACTACAATTACAAACTAATCTCCACTGCCCCCACACATATACTTGGCGGGGCACTCGACATCATCGCTGTCCCCGATCATTTTGCTGCCCACACCTCACTGTCCATCTCTGATCCTGGTCTATCCGATCACTTTCTTATCACCCTTGATCTCGCTCGCAACCACACCCCTCCTCACACACCTACAATCCTACGTCGCCCTTGGAGAAATCTTGACCTTTCCCTTCTCCGCTCTGCCTTACTCAAATCGTCTCTATCATTACCCACAATAACATATTCATCTCCTCACGATCTCGCCTTTCTTTTCGACTCTGAACTCACATCCACTCTCGATATTCTCTTGACCAACAAGTCTCACCCACACCGTCGCTTGCACCGTGCCCCATGGTGTGACATTCAATGCCTACTCTCAAAGCGTCGACTCCGCCATGCTTTTCGAGTCTATCACTGCTCACTCAGACGCGATTTCCGCTCGATCACTCCGTCTTTCCGTGATTCCTATCTTGCAATTAGCCGGTCTCATCTCAACCTACTACGCACCAAATGCAACTCCTTCTGGCAGCATAAAATCATCACTTCATTCAACTCTAAGACTCTCTGGCATACTTTTAACTCAATCCTGGCTCGTTCGTATACGCCGTGCAACATCAATGCTAATGATTATTCGTCATTTATCCAGACTAAAGTATCCACGCTGCAATCTCACACCCCGTTCTCCATCATATCCCACTCTGCCCAGTCTAATCTCATCCTTCCGGAACTCTTTCATCTTCTCCCTGTCTCACCTACAGAAGTATCATCTGTCCTCATGTCCTTGCCCAACAAAACCTCATCTGCCGATCCCCTGCCTACCCACATATTAAAATCTATATGCTCATCGATATCCCAATTTCTCACAACCTTGTTTAACTCGTCCATCCGCAGTTGTATCTTCCCTTCATACTGGAAATCCGCAATCGTTCGTCCCCTCTTTAAGAAACAATCGATCGACCCCTCCCTTCCTTCTAGCTATCGCAGCATTTTACTACCCCCTACTCTATCAAAGTTCTTAGAACGCCTCATCTTAATACAAATCAACGCTTATCTCTCCTCATCCAATCTGTACCCTCCTTTCCAATCCGCTTTCCGCTCTAATCACTCGACAGAAATCGCATGCATAAAAGTGTACAACGACTTACTCATTTCTCGAGACAAGGCTCTATATAGTGTTCTCATCTCCCTCGACCTCTCCTCCACATTCGACATTGTCGACCACTCCGTCCTCCTTTCTCGCCTTCGTTATGATTACGGACTTTTCTTCCTCCTCCGTAGCATGGTTCGCCTCATATCTATCCGACCGTTCCTTTCGCGTCTGTTCTAATTCATCATCCTCCCCTCCCATCCCTATTTTTTGCAGGGTCCCACAAGGTTCAGTCCTAGGTCCCTTGCTTTTCTCTATTTTGCTTGGCGATCGCTCTCCATTTATCAAACCTTAGTCTTTTAACGTCATGCAATACGCCGATGACATTCTAATCTATGTTCATGCACCCGCACATCGCATACACGATATCGGCATTTATGCCTCCAACTGTCTTTCTTCTATCCACAAACGTCTTTCCAATCTCCATCTCGTTCTAAACCCCGAAAAGTCCAAAATAATGTGAATCCTTTCCCGTAAACCAAACATATCTCCTCCCATTGTATATTTTGCCTCATCGCTCATCCCTATAGTCCACAATCTCACTTTCTTAGGCTTCCATTTCGATGATCACCTTTCCCTTAAACCCTTCGTGAGTGACAAGGTCCGCTCGTCTAACTTAATTCTCCGTGACATCCGCCGTATCCGCCCCCTTATCGACTTCCGTTCTTGTATGTCTCTTCTTTCATCGCTTCTTTTCCCTAAAATCGATTACTGCCTTAGCCTTTTCGCCAATTCTCCAAAATCCATCATCCTACCCCTACAACGAATAATCAACACCGCCGTTCGAGTGCTCTTTCGTCTCCGTCGCTTCGACCACACATCCACATATTTTGCCCAACTTTCCTGGCCCACCATCCACATCCGCATGATGAAACCCTTCGTCCGTGACAAGGTCCACATCCGCGGACCTTGTCACGGACGAAGGGTTTAAGGGAAAGGTGATCATCGAAATGGAAGCCTAAGAAAGTGAGATTGTGGACTACAGGGATGATCGATGAGGCAAAAGATACAATGGGATGAGATATGCTTGGTTTACGGGGAAGGATCCACATTATTTTGGACTTTTCGGCGTTTAGAACGAGATGGAGATTGGAGAGACGCTTGTAGATAGAAGAGAGACAGTTGGAGGCAGAAATGGCGATGTCGTGTATGCGATGTGCGGGTGCATGAGCATAGATTAGAATGTCATCGGCGTATTGCATGACGTTAAAGGAGTAAGGTTTGATAAATGGAGAGAGATCGCCAAGCAAAAGAGAGAAAAGCAGGGGACCTAGGACTGAACCTTGTGGAACCCCGCAAAAAATAGGGATGGGAGGGGAGGATGATGAATTAGAACAGACGCGAAAGGAACGGTCGGATAGATATGAGGCGAACCAAGCTACGGAGGAGGAAGAAAAGCCGTAATCATAACGAAGGCGAGAAAGGAGGACGGAGTGGTCGACAATGTCGAATGCGGAGGAGAGGTCGAGGGAGATGAGAACACTATATAGAGCCTTGTCTCGAGAAATGAGTAAGTCGTTGTACACTTTTATGGATGCGATTTCTGTCGAGTGATTAGAGCGGAAAGCGGATTGGAAAGGAGGGTACAGATTGGATGAGGAGAGATAAGCGTTGATTTGTATTAAGATGAGGCGTTCTAAGAGCTTAGAAAGAGTAGGGAGTAGTGAAATGGGGCGATAGCTAGAAGGAAGGGAGGGGTCGAGCGATTGTTTCTTAAGGAGGGGACGAACGATTGCGGATTTCCAGTGTGTAGGGAAGATACGACTGCGGATGGACGAGTTAAACAAGGTTGTGAGAAATGGGGATATCGATGAGCATATAGATTTTAATATGTGGGTAGGCAGGGGATCAGCAAGTGAGGTTTTGTTGGGCAAGGACATGAGGACAGATGATACTTCTGTAGGTGATACAGGGAGAAGATGAAAGAGTTCGGGAAGGATGAGAGTAGACTGGGCAGAGTGGGATAGGATGGAGACCGGGGTGTGAGAGAGCAGCGTGGATACTTTAGTCTGGAGAAATGACGAATAATCATTAGCATTGATGTTGCACGGCGTATACGAACGAGCCAGGATTGAGTTAAAAGTATGCCAGAGAGTCTTAGAGTTGAATGAAGTGATGATTTTATGCTGCCAGAAGGAGTTGCATTTGGTACGTAGTAGGTTGAGATGAGACCGGCGAATTGCAAGATAGGAATCACGGAAAGACGGAGTGATCGAGCGGAAATCGCGTCTGAGTGAGCAGTGATAGACTCGAAAAGCATGGCGGAGTCGACGCTTTGAGTGTAGGCATTGAATGTCACACCATGGGACACGGTGCAAGCGACGGTGTGGGTGAGACTTGTTAGTCAAGAGAATATCGAGAGTGGATGTGAGTTCAGAGTCGAAAAGAAAGGCGAGATCGTGAGGAGATGAATATGTTATTGTGGGTAATGATAGAGACGATTTGAGTAAGGCAGAGCGGAGAAGGGAAAGGTCAAGATTTCTCCAAGGGCGACGTAGGATTGTAGGTGTGTGAGGAGGGGTGTGGTTGCGAGCGAGATCAAGGGTGATAAGAAAGTGATCGGATAGACCAGGATCAGAGATGGACAGTGAGGTGTGGGCAGCAAAATGATCGGGGACAGCGATGATGTCGAGTGCCCCGCCAAGTATATGTGTGGGGGCAGTGGAGATTAGTTTGTAATTGTAGTTGGATAGAATGTTGATGAAGCGGATGGAATCTGTGGAAGAGGGGCGGTCTAGGCGGATATTGAAGTCGCCTAGAACGAGTGAAGGGATTGAGGACAAAGAACAATGAGAAAGGAGGTCAGCGAGTTTGGTAAAAAATAAGGCTGTAGGAGCTGATGAACCAGGACGGTATACAATGGCGAGATCTAGAGTGATCGGGTTAGAATAACGACAAGTGAGCAATTCAAAAGAGCAAGGACTGAAAGGGGGATTGATTTTGCGAAGAGACGCTGGGTGACGCGCGAATGCGACGATGCCGCCATGATTAGAGGATTTAGAAGGGCATGAGCTGAGGGGGCGGGCGGATTCGACTAGGGAGCAACCGGCAGAGAGCAGACGGCGAATGGAGAGGTCGTCGGAATCTGAGTGCCAGGATTCGGTGAGGCAGAAGAGATCGATGGATTGCTTGGTGAATAGGTTGAGGATAAGATCGGATTTATTGAGAATAGATCTAGTGTTGAGGAGACCGAGGCGGAAACCGTGTGCTGTGGCGAAAGAGACTAGTGGAGAAGACACATAGGAGAGATGGAGCGCCATCGAATTTTTGGACGGGTGTGGACAATTTGAAAATTTCCGTCTATGTTTCGGATGGCGAGTGAAGTTTCGCCGTTTTCCTCGCGACGACGTTTTTCGATGCGGGCTGAAGAGATTTGAGCGATTTCGGAAGGGGCGCGATCGGGGAAAATTCGAGTGGTTGAAGATGACATGAGTTTGAATCGTTGAGAGAGGACAGAAGACGCGTGAGAGCGATGCTTGAAAACAATTTTTAGGAGAGGGGGCTGGGAAGGATTAGATTGAGAAGATTTGTTTAGACGGATGAATGCGACTGGAGAAATGTCCTTGAAAAAGGATAGTTTATCCGCAGGAACAATAGACGAGAGGATGGATCTGAAGGCGGAAACATCGTGGTCCAGACGTGCTTGTGGAGATAAGGAGTTAGAAGGCGTGATATTAGTAACAATGACGCAACGATCGCGAGAAGCAAAGCGCTTCCGTAAAGGAGGACGACTGACGTGAGTAGGTGAGATCACGATAGAAGAGCTGGCAGTTGATGATTTGGAGGGATTTGGTTTGACGACGGGAGACATAGAGGATAATGATAATAAAGCGGGTGGCAAGCGATGTGAGGAAAGGTTATGAGTGGAAGGATAGTGGAGGCTGGTGGAGGTGATTTTGATTGATGGATGCAAGTTATTGAGAAACGAGACAGGAAGGACGGGACGTGGGGTGTCGGGGAGTGAACATACATTAGTTGTAACAATTTGCGGCTCCGTCACTGTATCGGTAGATTTATCATAAACTTGACAAAATCCATCTTGCTGCGATACAATTTGCGGCTCCTTCAGATTATCTGATAATGGATTATCTGATGATGACGTAGAAACGCAAGGAGGGGTAGAAATGTAAGGTGATTTATCTGATACGACAAAAGAAATACTGGGTTGCAAATGGTCAATGACAGTAACATCAGAAGATTGAGCTGATTGATTGGGCAAAATTGAAGGATGTATAGTAATACCTGTAGAAGAGATGGGAGATTTGGCATTCTTAGAGGCAATCGAATGCGGGAGAATCGGGCATCGAGGTTGAGACTTATTACAATACGAAGAGGCATGTGTGGACATCGCTGCATTGCCAGATAGTTTCAATATATTTGTCTTGAGACTCTCTATTTCACTCTTCATCTATTTATCATTTTAGCCGAACAGTAGCCACAGTAGAATTCGTTGTCTGCAAGGCAAGATGCCTGGGATTCTGAAGTCCAAATACTTACCCACGTGTGACAATCATTGTTTGAGCAAAGGACTTGTTGTTCAGATCCATTGGAAACATCTCTAACATCGGTGTTGGACGCAACATGGTTGGGAAATTGAGACTTTTGTTTTTTCCGACCCATTTGTATATAGTCGTTTGATTCGTGATTTTATTCTCCTCGTTGTATGTATATTAGATTAATATTTTCGTAAACACCAAAGCGGTCAGTTGTAATATTTATCCTCTGTGTATAAAGTGTTGAAATAATCGTAACACCGGGTATCTATTATCGTAAGTAGTTTATTAAGCAGCCAAGAAGTTGTATTGTAAGTAGTTGTTGTATGTACCAACTTTGTAGTATTGTTAGAAATCACGTGTCCAGATCTACCAAAATCACGCGTCCAGTTACCTGATTGAGTCTTATTCAAGGATTAATCTGACCCAATCACAGAAAAAGAATGTTAATGACATAATAATTTATTTGTACGTCCGAAAATGACATATTTCACTCTTTGGGTGGTGTTGGAGTAACGAAGTTTGGGTAATAATAATGTAGCGGTTTTATTTTCCCTTTAACGCCTGTCGGCTTCAGGTAACATACAAAAGCACTTAAACAGAAATAGTAGTTTCTGCATAAGCGAATGAGCCAAAGGTGTAACGAATGTCAATGTAAATTTTACGTAGAGACATTGGGTGACGAGCAATGGCAACAATTCCGCCATGTTCAGAAGCAATAGATGTATGAGAGGCAATTGGACGTGATGATTTAACTAAAGAAAAACCAGAGCGACATAGACGACGAATAGCAAGATCGTCGGAGTTACAATGCCAATATTCGGTAATGCAGAGAATATCGATTGACAATTGATCGAAGATATCAAGGAGCAGATCAGCGTTATGAAGAATAGAGCGAGTGTTGAATAGACTAAGACGAAAAGTATGTTCAGGAGCGAGATCGACTAGCAAAGAAGACAGGATGAGAAGCGGGACGCCATCGGATTTTTGCCTCGTGTGTACGACGTGAAAATTTCCGTTGATTTTACGGATTGATAGAGATGATTCACCGTTTGTTTCACGTCGATGTTTATCAATGCGAGCTAAATTGAGCTGGCAATATCATAAAGAGAGCGATCAGGAAATATACGACAAGTAGATGAAGTGATAATAAGTTTAAAACGTTGGGAGAGTACCGAAGAGTCATTGAACTATGTCGGAAAACGATTTTTAAGAGTAGAGCACAGAGATGATTGGATTTAGTGGATTTGTTTAAACGAATAAAGGATACAGGAGCGATATTATTGAAGAGGGATGGGTTATCATCAGGAAGAATGGTTGCTAGTATAGACCTAAAAACAGATACATCATCGAGGCGAGATTGTGGAGAATCAGATTCGGAATGTTTTAAGTTTTATATGATAATACTGCGATCGCGCGAAGGAAAACTATTTCGTGGAAGTGGTGGACGGACAGAGCTGGTATAAGTCGAGGCAGATTAGCAGATAGAAGTGGAAATGACAGGGGTGCTTGGTAGAGAATTAATATTGGTTGGAGCAAGTGTGACAGGAGCGGGTGTTGAATCGGTTGATCAGAGATGTGACTGGATATGATTTTAAATGAAGGATGTAAATTATTTGGAAGTGTTACTTGGGAGGTAGAGTAAGGAGAATTAAGATAGGTTGGGGCATGAGTGACAGGAATGGAGTGTTGAATCACTTGATCGGAAATGTTACTGGAAATGATTTTGATGGAAGGATGTAAATTATTGAGAAGTGATACGGGGGAGGTAGAGTAAGGAGAATTAAGATAAGTTGGGGCATGAGTGACAGGAATGGAGTGTTTAATCACTTGATCAGAAATGTTACTGGAAATGATTTTGATGGAAGGATGTAAATTATTGAGAAGTGATACGGGGGAGGTCGAGTAAGAAGTACGTGAAGAGAATAAAGAAGTTTGAGATTTATTTAGATTGGGGAGGAATAGGAAAGAGGAGGTACGAGATGAAAAGCTTTACCGTTAGCATTGTTAGAATGAGAAAGATTAATGGAAGTTTTGTACGTAGTTGAACGAGGAGTGTGTGAGAGAGTAGGTTCAATAATGGGATTATAAGATGCGAAGTCAGGTGTTGATGCGATGAAAGCATCTAAAACAGTATTGGTCTGAGTGGGCGTATGTGATACAGAAGTAGAGGAGCAGGATAACTGTAGTAGTCGTAGTGATGTACAAAAACCGCATGTGAACTGTTTACCTTTATACACCGAGCGGTAAGATATTTTAACAAGGAACAAGTGTCCATACATCACAATCTTTGGAATCGCATTCGACTTCAAAACTGGTATAACCATCATTACATTCCGATGTGGAAGATCGGAATGTGGAAGATTCCGATGTGGTTGATCAGGAACAGGGATCTGAGATCGCGCTTTTCTAGTCATGACCTTTTATCGAGAGATTGAGCTCAATCCGCGACGTAGCGAGCGGAACCTTTAAGAATAATCTAAAACTGACAGGAATAATCTGTAACTGACAGGAATAATCTGTGACTGACAGGAATAATCTGGAACTGACAGGAATAATCTGGAATTGACAGGAATAATTAAATATATTTATCTCCCAAACTTTTTTTAAGGTAATTCTTCAGAAATAATCTGGGACTGACAGGAATAATCTGGAACTGACAGGATCGATCTGGAACTGACAGGAATAATTCAATATATTTATCTCCCAAATTTTTTTAGGCAATTCTCTCCAGTACCTGGATTCTAACTTCTACTTTGACCTTCTACTTTGGATAATATGTCGAAAAATTAAAGTAATTTTGTTATATACCTAAATTGCCGAATGGTGGAGTTTTAATTGCAAAGTCTATATACGGGTTGCAAACCTCGAGCATGCACTCTTGATTTTCCTGTAAGAAACGTCAAAGCCACAAGATCGCGTTGTCCAAAGAAGTAGGTGCCCCCTTTGCCAAAGCAGGTTCCCTCTTCCTTATTATTAAACAATTACGGGACGGGAGATTGTTAAACAAAAAATTGAATCTAAGTGCATCTTGGACAATAAACGAATCGGTAGAATAAAGGAAATCAGCTTTCTTATAGTAGCAATGCTAAATCATCAAAGGATATCGGTAACGGGATATAATGAAAATGGCAAGGGCAATAAAAATGACAAGCATCAAATATACAAAACAAATCAAATGCGAAGAACAATGAATAACTCTCCACTGATCTGAAAAGTTTTCACTTTCAAGTGTCATGTGATCAGGCAGTTGTAGGAACCTGGAATGTCATCTCGCTGACGGGTAAGGAATCATAATTTGTTGAAGAGATGGTTCGCTTCGGTCTAGAAATACTCGGAGTGACTTCTCTTCACTATTCTGGAACTGGAACTAAACTTTTGGATGAAGGCTGGACCTTGAACTATTGGGGAGTTACAACGGAAAGCGACGACAGGCGGGTGTAGGGATACTTACAAGTCTCCGGTTGTCGTTCGTGGTATAGAGGTTTTACCCAGTGAATAATGGCGAGCATCTCTGAGACTTTTAGTCAAAGAGGAAAAGGGGATAACTGCTGTGTGTGCTTATACTCTCAACATTATCTAGGAATACACAGTATTCCTGGATAATGTTGAGAGTATAAGTTCTTCAGGCTCTGCTAGATAATACTCCTTTAAGAGATTCCGTCGTTCTATTTGGTGACTTCAATGCTCATGATGGTAGCAACGATAGCACTTGGAAGGAAGTGTTGTGGTGGAATGAACTCTCCAATCTTCATGCGAGTAGTGTTGAACTCGCATTGATAAATATATCACAAGGCAGCCGAAACTAATGATAGTAGTTATCTATACTGATGAGTGCTGTCAGCTACAACCACCTCGTCTAGGAGTGATAATGAAGGCTTTCCTGGCATGTAATTGAACTCCTGTATTTGGCAAAATCTACGATTATGAAACTGAAGCTTATTAGCTCCAGGAGCTTAGTTTTACAAATTCTGCGATTAAATTATAAAAATGTATCCTATAAAGGGATACGATGAGAAAGCAATCAGCGAAAGCAATTATAATTCCTGCCGAATAATATCAGGATGATCGAAAAGCACGTTGTTAGTTTAAAGACGTTATGCTTATGCTACTATGTTAACAACTTCTAAGAGATGCCTTATTCTCGAATCATCCAAATATTATCTAACAACGAAAAGTTAAATTTTTTTAACTTTTCGTTATTAGAGCAAACGTTTACTTCAAGTATTCCAAAAATACAAGAAATGTTGAATGCGAAAATCGTTCTTGTAGAACTTATTTAGCTAGTAATTTCAAGGATCAAGATTTGACTACGGCTGATGGCGAATTATTGACATATACGGTACAATATATATAGGTGTAATGATAAACCAAATAAGGCTTTATTCAACAATCTAGAATATAGTTATACAATATGATTACATGTTAGATTATCACAGTCTTCCCCGATTATATAATCGTCTAGGTACTTCGGAGTTCTTCTATCCCTAGGACTACGCCGTAATTCTTGAAGTCTATTATGTTCGACTTGTTGATTCTCTTCACTCCGATAGTTACCGATTCCAACTTGTGTAATATTATCAGCTCCATTCAATGATTGTCGTGATACGATTGTCGAGTCGGTTTTTGAATGCATGCCGTCTCCTTCTGATGTCCGATCAATCAGTAGCATATCGTTATCTATGTTAGAATTTGTAATAGGGTACCTGGTCAGTCTTCTTACGGACACATTCATCTCTTTCCCGCAAGGTTTCCGAATAGTAGCGTAGTTACCATTTGATTGTAAGATTTCAGCCTGCGAAAACAACGGATTTGATTTAGACATTGGATTCTGATTTAAAAGCACGTTTTCACCTGTTCCCAACCATCTCGGAACGATACATTTGTTACAAGAATTCCTTGGGAAAGAAAATAGTCGTTGATGTGGAGTCTCCCCTATCGCGGTACACAGTAAGCTGCGCAAAGATGACAAAACCAATGGCAGAACAAATTCCCATTCCGCCAGTGTTTTCCTGTGAGTTTTGAGGGCGAGTTGGGTTGTCTTCCAGATTATTCCAACGAATCGTTCGGCCTGTCCGTTACCACGTGGGTTGTAGCACGAACTGCGGGTGCAGCTAATACCGCGAGAATTTAGATACGTTCGGAATTCGTTGGATTGAAAACATGTTGCTTGGTCACTGTGAACGTTGGCTGGGTAACCAAAAACACTGAAGATTTGATTCAGGCAATTGATGACTGATATAGAAGATGTATCCTTACACGGTATGGCGAACGGAAAGCGAGAATATTCGTCAACGACACAAAGGAGATATTTGTTTTCTGTAGTTGATGTCAATGGGCCTTTAAAGTCAATGCTTAGCCGTTCAAATGGATGCGTAGCCTTGATGACATGTGCTGTTTCTGGTCTAGCGTATCGAGGCTTCAATTCGGCGCAAATTTGACACGAAGAGACAACGTCCGCAACGTCACTTTTGTCAAAAGGTAACTCATGCGAACGAACGTAGTGAAGTAATCGACTGACACCCGGATGACACAATGAATTATGCAAGATCTTAAGATCATTAACTGTTTTGCAAGACGAACATGTTATCCTAGACATTGCGTCAGCAGCTTTATTTGATTGTCCGGGCCGGTATTCAATGCCAAAATTGTAAGGTGCAAGTTCAATTCTCCATCGAGCGATTTTGTCACTTTTTATGCGATTCGACAGTTTTTGATCAAACATAAATGACACTGACCTCTGATCGGTTTTGACAATGAAATAGCGTCCTAGCAGGAAATGCTTCCAATATTTAAGAGCTTCCACAATCGCGTAAGCCTCCTTTTCCACACTCGACTGTCGCAACGCTGTTTTAGGCAAGGATCGTGAATAGAAGGCGACGGGGCAGTTGTTTTGACTGAGCACCGCGCCGATAGATGAATATGAGGCGTCAGTTTCAACAGTCAAGGAAAGATCCGGATTGTAAGCACATAAAAATGAATTCGAGATTTCCGACTTTATTTCTTCTATCTGTCGGATGACAGCACGATCGAGGGGAAAATCTTTCGATTCTACCAGTGGGCGTATCTTTGCCGAGAAAGAAGGGATCCACCTCGAATAGTAAGCGAGCATACCGAGGAGTCTCTGTAGTGAAGTGTGATTTTCCGGAATCGGGTAAGTAAGAAATGGCTTAATTCTTTCAGTGTCAGGTTTGATGCAACCATGTCGAATATGGTAGCCCAAAAAATTGAGTTGTGTCTTGCCCAAACGCGACTTTTCCGGAGAGAATTTGATGTTGAGCTGATTAGCGATGGTCGTTAGACGATCTAGTCTTTTGTCGTGTTCATCAGTGCTATTTCCACACACGATGATGTCATCTAAGTAAGCAAATACTCCTTCAAGTTGATAGTGTTCGATGAGGTTATTCATGATTCGTTGGAAAGCAGAAACAGCATTTGTAAGCCCAAAAGAAATTCGCTGGAATTCGTACAAACGTCCTGATGCTTCGAAAGCCGTGTATTTTTTATCTTCCTCCAGCAATGGAATCTGATAGTAAGCACTGGAAAGATCGAGCGTCGAAAACACGGAATGTGTTGCAATCTTCGAAATGAGGTCATCGATATTAGGAAGAGGGTAGGCATCCAAAGATGTGAATCGGTTAATAGTTTGCGAGTAGTCGACAACCATTCTCTGTCTACCATTCCTATTTGTAACAACAAGAACCTGTGAGCGCCAAGGCGATCTGCTTTCTCGAATAATGCCGGATTTGAGTAAGTTAGCTACTTGGCTTCGAATAAACTCGGCGTTTGATAGTGTCTGTCTTCTTGATTTCGTGGCAACTGGAATGAGATGTTTCGGCAAATTCGGAAAAAGTGTTAATGGCTGGATTTTTATGGCAGATGCTGGAGATATGTTAGCGAGAGTTAGTCCAGGCAAATTTCCACCGAATGGGAACGTTATGAATTCATGTTCCTTCATGAATTCTCTGCCTAATATGGCATCAGCGCATAATGACGACAACAATGAAAAACGGCAGCGTGGATAAGTATTTTTATTCAACTCAATGTTTGTTGTGCACTGTTTTGTAATTGTGGCCCAAGAGGAGGAGGACGCCATATAAACTGTTTTACAGCAAGATGTGGTTGTCAGTTGTAATTTATGTGCGATATTCGTGTCAATGAAATTTTCTGAACTGCCCGTATCTAGAAGACATTCGATTTGTTGACCATTGATTGTAATGGAAGTCAATGAACTTGGATCCTCTAAGTTGGACATGGAACATAACGCCGATGAAGTCGAGGTGGAAAATTTTAATTTTGATTGACAGACTTTGGCAAAATGACCATGTTTAGAACAAATGTTGCAAGTAACGTCTCTTGCAGGACACTTACTGCGGGGGTGATAATGATTACCGCAAAAGTAACAGCGTTTGGTAATTTTGTTTCGCAAGGCTGCGTTAATCGATTTGTCATCATCGAATTCGGAATGGGAGGGTTCGTTATTGTTGTCCGCTGAAACCGATGCTAGCATTGATCTTGTCTCGTCATTTGAAGTAAAAACGGCTGCTTGTTGTTGTGCGGCCTCTAGAGATGATGCCATTAAAACAATTTCATCGAAGTCAGTTTTATTCGATTCGAGTATCCTCTCACGTATATAAGAATTTAGTAGACCATGGACGAGGGCGTCAATGATATGGCTTCGACGGTTAGTTGCGGCATCGACATCTTCAAAATTACACTTTGTTGCCAACTCCAAGTTTTCTCACATATTGCTGGATATTCATCGTTTTATCTTGACGACAAGTATGCAGTTGAAATCTATTAAAAACCGCGTTAACTGGCTTCTGAAATTGCTTATCGAGTATATTTAAGGCTGAGTCGAATGTTCTAGAATCTTTGATCAGTAAGTAAAGTCTTGATGACAGTAAGTTAATGAGTACAAATCGTTTCTGGTCATCTGTTACTGTGACTTGCAACGAGAAAAAATTTTGTAGCTTTTGGCGCCAGTGAATCCATTCGTCTTGACAATCTGATGTGTCTGGATCCAGATTGAAAGGTTGAGGTATAAGAAGTTTATCCATGGAAACGTTGGACGTCAATTGCTGAAAATCCGAGTTCAACACAATTCAACACAATTGTTGAATAAATTGTAATGATAAACCAAATAAGGCTTTATTCAACAATCTAGAATATAGTTATACAATATGATTACATGTTAGATTATCACAATAGGGAAGTCAAATAGCAGTAAAAAAGGATTTATTTTAACGTGGCAAATGCGTGCCAGCGCACGCTTACATGACCACAACAAAACAAGACTGTGAATCAGGTGTCGAGAAGGTGTGAACGGAGGAGGTGTTTGTATGTGATAAAGGAGGGAGCGCGGCGGACGTCGAGAGGGAGTTGATTCCAGGCGAGTGAGGCGGCGACGAGGAAGGATCGGATACCATCGGTGTTGCCCTATGCCGCGCGGCGTCGATATGAATCCGGGGTTACCGTTCTTCAAGTGGAAAGGCCGTCCGCCTCGAGCAACAGGAGCCTTAGCTAAAGCACACGCTCCGTAACATGTAATTCAAACATAATGATATTTGGGTTAAATTCCCTTTGTAAACTTTGTGAATAAAGCTTTTCTTCTTTTAAAAAAAAAGTTACAACAGCTTATTATTATTAGTTGCATATAAATTGGTTTGTCAAATAAATTCGTTTTTTTGTTAAAAAAAATTATTAGTTGCATACAGCGAATGTATTTCTAGGCTGAAATCAAAAATCAGTGTCGCAATTGCAGTTAGTGCATCGGTTTGTATACGTGCTACAAGGCTTAGAATAAACGAACAAGCACAGTATTATCAAACATAGTAAAAGATGGGCAAGCGTCTAAGATTTACATCAATGACTGATCAAAAAGCAAACAAATTTAAGGATATTATGTGTATTTGTTGTTTATTTTTATAGTAAAAACTGGTATTTAAAAAAAAATATTAGTTACAACGAGAATTGTCAGTGCTAATAAACAAACTCATTGAAAATATGCCATGTATACATTACCTTGACGCGACATTGAATTCATGAGCAAATTGTGTGTTATCGGAGGATCAAAAGATTCTACAATTGCAACAGTAATCGGAGAATACCGTATAAACTCAAACAAAATGCAGGTAACTTCGTCTACAATATCAAACGAGGTGAGTGATTTGTTGTCATCTACCGTAAAAGAGGTAATTATTGAACTTCCCCTAATACCCAAATTAAAAAAATCTGACGGTTATTAAGCTATTAGCGCCAATAGAGCGCCATAAGCTATTTTACATATTCTTGCAGAAGTTTACAGAAAAATATAATAATAGAGTCCTATTCCACTCAGTACGCTACTTTGAAGCTGAAATCAAGATCTCCTTCGTTTCCTGGGACATTTCGAAGGAGTATGAAACTTATTTCCACAACGAATTAATGGATGTTGGGACAATACAATTTAAACCTATTCAAGCTTCCATCAAAATTTCGAATCTTCCTCGCCTCCTGGATGAGAAGGATATTGAGTTTTTAAAGATACTATTTAGAATAACAAACTTCCGGTACGTGACTGGGAAAAACGTATTTCCTCTCCCGATAGCTTTTGCGTCCTCAACCATTGATAATGCTGATATGCTAACAAAAGCCGCATGTAACCCATTTTTGGGACATAATTTATTGTTTAAATTCATAAGCACCGACGAGCTAACTTACCTGCACTGCAATACTTGCCACGATTGGGGCCACTGGGGCTCTGGATGTATTAAGGAGAAGTCTCGTAGAGTATGCTGCCTAACGAATTGCCTGCAAGTTGCCGGGAAGTGCTCCTTCAAGCCCAAGTGTTCAAATTGTGGAGGAGTCTATCCGGCGTGGTCCAGGAAGTGTGCGAACTTCAAACTGTATTGTTCCCGACACTACTCATCCCACCTCAATAAAAAAGATGACCCCGTGACTTTTGGTGCAGTCGCTGGTAGAATGACTGACAACGACATCATCAGGTTAGTCGACTCCACAAGACAAGCAATCTTCAAGCAATTGGATAACTTGATTCAGAAACAGCTCGCCTTATCTTTTACCCCTCCAGTAATCGCCGACCCTCAGGTCCTGAAGGAATCAAAGAAAAGAGCAGCATCCTCACACAGAGTTCCTCCTGTGAAGAGCAGAAAAATGTTAAAATCTAAGGCCGAAGATGCTGCCGTTGCACTCATGGGAAATGAAGATAATGCCTGTGGGCAAGTGTCTTCCCTAGTAGGAGCTTGTGGTGGAAATGTCGACCTTTCCGCCTCTAGCTCCGTCTAGGTCAAGGCAATCCCACCCAGCTAATCTAATGCAATGCAGAGTACTCTTGAGCCTTTTTCACTGAATATTCTTCAGTGGAATTTGGGAGGTGCTTCTGCCCTTAGACATCTATCCGGTAGAGATGCAGATGTCATAGTCCTTCAGGAGACGCGGTCTATCCGTCTCCCCCAGGACATTTCTCGATTTATCCCAAAGCACATTTGTTCCCATTATACTCCGTACATAACCCCTCATCACTCCTCTTCATCTCAAGGACTCTTGACCATAGTTAAGTGCTCCTTAAGGTCCTCCCTCCTGTTAAACTATTCATGTCCAATCATGTCTTGTTTAGTAGTTTCACTCTGTAAGAACGGTAAACGCCTCAGTCTAGCCAATGTCTACATCCGTCCTGGGGAGATACACCAGAACTGTGTCACCTGGATATTATCATCGACAGCGACTACGACATGATACTTGGGGATTTCAACGACAGAACTAGTCGTTGGATCAATGCAGCACTTCGCAGAGCTAGGAACAGTTATCTTATTTACAAACCACCTTCCCATACCTTTCATTGCATATCAACAAATTCAATCCTCGACATTTTACTGCTTCACTCGATGTGGTTGTTAAAACCCCTCTGCACGGAGCAGTCGCGCCAGCAATTGTCTACCTCTCATGACCTAATTCGTTTGAGAATTGAGGAAGATACGTTGCTTCGAATGAGGTTTCACTTTGATCCGGTCAAAGTGGCCTTCTTTCAAGCGGCTATTAAACTCTTTCCCAGAATAGGAAATGAGAGTCTGACCGCATTTAATACCTACTTCTTTTCGCAAGCTACCGCGATTTTATCGACTACCTATAAAGGTCGAATATACAATCCAACTCCAACGAAACTCAAGGTCCTGGCGAAATTTCTTAACCTTCCTAATCTCTCTGTTTCCGCCAGTCAGGCTCTCTCGAATATATACTGGAGCACTAGATATAGGTTACAGCTGAGTAAGGATAGGACGAGTATTGCTCGCCTTAGTCCTTCTCAGTCTCTCTTTTGGAAAATTTTCAAGAAGGAGAAGTTTGTTTGCTGGAAGAATAGAGCGTTGGGTTGGATAGGGAATTTGGGCATTGATAAAGTTTTAGAGGAGTCACTAGCCCTTCACAACTATGGAGCCATTCATTCACCTCAACCAATCCCGCCTTGTTGTAACTTCAGGATTAGGGATCTATCTGTTACGGATATCCTTAACCCCTGGGGTCCACTCCCGGACACCTCCAAATACGTCGCTCCACTTTCTTCTCGGGTCTGTTAGCTTTTGACAGCTGATCAGAGAAGAGAGGTGACGGTCACACTGCTTTTAGCCTCCCCATCCGGTGTAGCAGGCATCAATATTAGTAAGCGTGATTTTCTTCCTAAGAAAAAATTCTTCTCATGCCCTAAAGATCTGCGACCCATTTCGATTCAAAATGTCCTCGTGTCGATTTACGAAAAAGCGCTTGCGCGTAAAATCCGCGACCATTTAAGGAGGCGTAATTTGATCCCTCCAGGTTTCCATGGGTTTGTCAAAGGTCGCTCGGTCCATTCAGCAGTTGGTGAGGTGGAGCAGTTTTGTCGTGAGAATAGCCATCACCTAGTTGTGGCTGCTTTCCTTGATTTTTCTGCTGTATTTGACCGCATATCCATTCCTTTTGTGATCTATTCTCTCAGGTCCCTCGGGTTGCCTGCAAGAATTGTTAACAGGGTGGAGATACTGCTGTATACCAAGCGATTTTACTATGATGATGACCCTGATGCGCGTCAGTTCTACCCTATTAGGGGTGTGTCTCAAGGTTCCCCACTTTCTCCTATCTTATACCTTGCTGCCTCTATTAAACTATTCAAAATATTTAAACGCGAACAACGTCTAGTGGTGTACGCTGATGACACCACAGCCCAGTATACTGAACGCAGGTGTAAAGACGTAGTCTCTGACATCAGCCGTTTCTTTTCAAGATTAAAAGACCAGCTACCCCAATTTAATCTTATTTTAAACTCTACAAAATCGCAGGTGGTTGTCTTTCATGGCACCACTGCAACAAAGAAAAAACTTAAGAGATTAGCACTCTCTGCACTCTCCTCCATATTTGCCTCTAAACCACTGCCCACCTTCTCAAGTCGAGTAAAATACCTGGGGTTCACCGTTACGGTGAACTGATCGGCGAAAGCTGACTTGGATAGATTCAAACGTATCATGAAGAAAGCTAGGTGGGCCCTGAAACGGGCTCAACATCTGTCATTGAAAGGGAAAACTTAGCTGCGCCTCTGGGGCACTTGGACAATCTCGGGATGCATCTTCTTTTCGAATGGACGTCCCCCAGAGCAAAGGCTAAGGTTTCTTAAGCTCCTCGTCTCTCGTTTACCCAGCATAGTCCGTCTCGATTGGATTCTTCGGGGGGGGTGAAAGACCCTGGGTGGTTCAGTCAAAATGCTGGATGTTGGATTGGCTGGAAATCTCAGATCCCGCTGGACCTGAGGCTTCTGATATCATTATGAAGACTAAATGCTGTTATGAGTTGTCTTATTTGAACTGCAGTTGTTTTTCTAATGTCTCTATTCGTATTTTTTAGTGGTTGTTTGTTATTTATTTAAGAAATTCCTTATTTCATTGAATTCATTTACTTTAACGTACAGTGAGCGTTAGATTGTCAACAAGCACGGCGTTAATATGAATAAAGAGAATAATAAGATTAAAGCACATCAAAGTTCAGTTTATTCGAGTTCTTTCAGCATTACCAATAATCGAATGCGTTTATAAATGCGTACACGATTGTTAGGATTTGACATATCATACTTCGATATAATAATATAATAATCAAATAATTATCGACATCATCTCTTGTTTTGTCGGTAATAAAACCCCCGGCTGCTACCGGCACTGAAGTGACAAATTATAGCGACGACGCTAGCTACTAATGATATGTACCGAAAGCGTATAATTTAGCAAACAGAGAACTATGGCTTTACTCAAAACATCTACAATCAAAAAGGTAGTTGATGAAAAAGGTAGAAAAGAAATGATAAGAAGACGAATTTGAACATGACAATAAATGGTATGCCAATCGAGAGAAACAAGATGGTGGGATGTATGATCAAAACGACGAAGACGGCGGAAAATTCGGACAGCTGCGTTGATGGTGCGTTTTAAATGAAGAAGATTGGATTTAGGTAAATTGGAAAATAGACTCAGACAGTAATCAAGTCTTGAGAACATGAGAGAAGATATGAGAGTCATACAAGAAGGGAAATCGATCAATCTACAAATTTGACGGATGTTGCGAAGAATCAGGGTAGATAAGCGTACTTTATCTCTAACGAAAGGTTTAAGTGAAAGTTTGTTGTGAAAATGGAAGCCAAGGAAATCGAGATTGTCAACGATAGGGAGAATTGTAGAATTTAATGATACGGAACGAGGTACTACGCCGAAGCGTCGAGGAAGAATCCATATTATTTTAAATTCTTTAGGATTCATAGAAAGACAAAGAGAAGAAAGATGATTGAAAATTGAGGCAATACAGTTGTAAGCAGAAGCACTAAGATCATGAATACGATAAGCAGGTGCATGAGCATATATGATAATGTCATCAGCATATTGCATAAAATGGAAGTTAAATATATTAGTAACAGAATACAAATCACCGAGAAGAGAGAAAATCAAAGGATTAATACAGAGCCTTGTGGAATACTGGACGAGATTGAAGAAGGATGGGAAAGAGAATAGTTAGAACAAACGCGAAAAGTACGGTTTGATAGATATGAAGAAAACAAAGCTACAGTGGGTAAAGAGAAGCCATAATCATGACAAAGACTATGGAGATGAATCGAGTGATCGACGATGTCAAAAGCAGATTAGAGATCAAGAGAAACTATGATTTATAATTTACATAATTTATAATATACATAATTTATGATCGCGCGAGATAAGACAGGCAATTTCAGTAGAATGATTAGAGCGTAATGCAGCTTGGAATGGAGGAAACAAGTGAGAGGAAATTAGATATGTATTAACTTGCTTAAGAACGAGACGCTCAAGGAGTTTAGAGAGGGTTGGGAGAAGTGAAATAGGACGGTACGAAGATGGTAGTGAGGAGTCGAGAGATTGCTTTTTGATGAGAGGACGAACAGTGGCGCATTTCCAGATGGAAGGAAATGTACGGCTACGGATGGACGAGTTGAACAATGTGGTTAGGAAGGGTAAGATAACGGAGCAGATATTTTTAAGCAAGTGAGTGGGAATTGGGTCAGAAGGAGAGGTTTTATTAGGTAATGACATCAGAACCGAAGAAACTTCATCAGACGAAACGGGAAGAAGGTGGAATAGTTCTGGGAGTGAAGTATTTAAAGAGAAGAGTGGGTACAAGGGGGCTACGGGTAGTAGAGAAAGTAAATTAGATAACTTAGTTTGTAGATAAGAAGAAAATTCATCAGGATTTATATTACAAGAAGTAGATGATCTTGAAAGAATTGAGTTTAAGATTTTCCAATGAGATTTAGAGTCGGAAGATGACTCGAGTTGATTTCGCCAAAAGAGAGTACGTTTAGTATGTATAAGAATTAGATGGGAATGGCGTAGAGAAATATAGGAAGAACAGAGATTTGGACTGAGTGAGTTTATTTAACGTTTAAGAAAGCGATTAAACACCTGAAAAGAATGACAGAGTCGACGCTTATAAAGACTACAGTCGGAATCGAACCAGGGAGTATGGCTCAAGCGCTGAAAACGTCGGAGTCGAATAGGCAGAAGGTGATTGAGGATATTCGTAACTTCAGAATCATACAGAATGCAGAGATCATCGGGAGAAAGATAGTAATGTGGAAGTGATAAGAGTGAAGAATTAAGTAAGGCTGCGCAGAGAATAAGGATATCGAGAAGATTCTAGAGTTGACTTGAAGTAGCTAATGTTCGAGGCGGAGAAGTAAGATGGATATGAGTAGGAGTGACAAGAAAATGATCGGACAAACCAGGATCAGTAATTGACAAGGAGGTATATTCATTGAAGCATTAGGATGCTTCATCTCGGCGGTACTCTCGACATCATTAGGAATGATGTCGAGAGCACCGCCGAGATTATTATATATTAATCACTGGTAATAATATCATGTAATAATCATGACCATGTATAACGCTTTTATTGCTATATTAATAGCAATAAAAGCGCATGCATTGGCCGGGAATCGAACCCGGGTCACCCGCGTGGCAGGCGAGTATTCTACCACTAAACCACCAATGCGTTGTTTCAGGTAATTTGTAAAAGTTACAATTTTTAAAATAGCATATAATGGTATCAATTAAAACGAAGAGTCAGGTTGGAATAATTGTTTATTTGAATAATTGAATGCAAAGTACATTAGTAAAATATTAAAATTCTGTTTTCATATTATATTTTCAGGAATATTGTATCTTAAATAGTTGATATTGATCCATTATTGATAATAATTATTGGAGCTCTATCAAAGAAAATAGGAAATTATTTTTGATATTTCGCTAACTTCTCTTAGGATCTTCAGAAAATTACTTTAGTAAAATTACTTCAGTAATTTTCTGAAGTTGTTAACAGAATCTAAATTTGGGTCACAACGTATTTAATCCAAATATGTACTTAGTACTTATGTAACAAATATTAAGAGCGTATTTGTGACCCAAATACTAATCTTTTATCTTATAGGTTTTTTTATTTAATAACCAAATTTTAAGTTATCAAAGAATTTCAAGCAAAATGAATAACTTTGTCTTTATAGTGTATGCTTTCAATTTTATTCAGTGTTCTGTAAGCGATTCCAGAACTGATGCACCATTGTCAATTTGTAGTCTGTACTTATGCGTTGCATTAGGAAGGAGCCAGCCCGCAGGTCGTCTACAAATCGGCAAAGCTTTTTGCTGGGCAAACGGAAGAACTTAGATGCTTCCTTTCTCATCGCACCAGGGGTTTCGATAGCTATGAGAATGAAATCCATCCCTAGTGCTGAAATTCCATCGTACTTTATTCTCTTTCTGCCTTCAGCTTCCATAGCTACTGATCCGGCTCCTGCTAGAGCTGTTGCCGAGTGACTGGGAGCTTGCGGGTCCACGCATGTGAAGTCTAAACATGCGAATTTGCCGCAGTCCAATGGGACCATTGTAACGCCATCTGGGCGTTTGCCATCAGATCGGAACAACCCTGGAGGTTCTAGACGGCTTGGGATTTGGATCTTTTAAGAGCGTCCAGAATAATTGAATTAAGCAAAGAGTGCCTGTAAAACCTATCTGTGGAACATGAACAACTGAGGCCATGAGTACCTAGTGAGTCTATATGGATTCCGCAGCGAAATGTGTCAGGTTGGCAAACAGGGGCTCCGATATGTAAAGCGCATCCGATATGGAATGTATCATAACTCATCCTTGAACTGACTGATATAGCAGGGACTAATTGGAGAAACGCACCTGCACCAGGTACCGCCACACTTATCAGTCGGGACTTAGTCATAACGAGGGATTTGTTCGCTGAATCCACATGGAGAGGTGCGTAGAACATAGGAGAGCTTTGGGGCAGATAGGCAATTTCAGAGCAGAAAAAATGCTTAATGTTAGCAGACCGAACTAAGGTGCTCTTTCATTCGCTCGAAGTCAGACACTTTTGATGAGAGGACATCGTCAATCGCATCTTGATTGCCGATGCTAGAGCCGGGTAGTGTGGCATCGGCGGGTTCAACTTAAGTGGCGTCGAAAATATTTCCAGATCATGGCTCCACGAAAGCTGTGTCGTAAGATATAACTTCGCACTCCAGTCCATTCTGTGAAATCCTATATCAAAAACAATACTCTTTATTGTTTCCGAGTCGTATCTTAAATTTTGCGTTAGTTTTCGCCATCTTTCTTCTAATTTAAATGTTATTACACCGTCGCAATCCTCATTCAAATTCAATTTACAAAAATTTAAAATTCAAAGTATTGAAATATTTGAAAAAGTTTACTTTGAACAGATCAATTGAATTCGGATTAAAGTTGCTTTGTTTACAGAATTGATAGTGCAGACATTATAAGGGCAACTAAACCCTTACAATAATTAAAACTTAAGTATTAATTAACTTTATAGTTAATATAATTGTATTCGAATAGTTTTTTTATAACAACAGGCTATTTGGAATAAAAGCTAGTTGTTATATTAAAGTTCATATTTTATATTATATTATAAAATATTATATTATATAATATTAATATATAAATTATATTAATATAAAGGCAACTATATTAATATAAAGGCAACGTTATATTATATAAAGGCAACTAAACCCTTGTGAACTGATGGCAGTAAAACTATCACATGCAAGAAATAAAGTTACTATTGCGCAATGTTATAGGTATCCATACATTTTCGTTCTCACTAATGAATTCTCATATATTTTGACCAAGGCAGCGATGAACCATCGTTTTCTTTGTTTATGAGACTTTAACATCTCCAGCATCAATATGGATGATCTTCATTCGGGAATAATCTCTTCTAATAAACCTGATCATGATTTGTGGAATTTTCTGTTAAATAACCTTCTTGTTCAGCATGCAGCATTTCACACTTCTCATAAATTCCAAATAGTAATTATTATATGTCGACTTCCAAGGGAGCTGAAGCTCGTAAGGAAGTATCACATCGAATAAAAAAACAAAAAAAAACGAAAAAAACATCAAGAGTTCACGAGGTCAAGCTTTAGGCGTTCTTTGAATTGCACAGCAGAAGAGCTGTTAATCACACCAGGTGATAATCCATTTCATCGTTTACAGACGCGATCCATCACTGTCGTGATGATTGTGAAATTTTATTAAAGTTGCTTTGTTTACAGAATTGATAGTGCGGACATTATAAGGGCAACTAAACCCTTACAATAATTAAAACTTAAGTATTAATTAACTTTATAATTAATATAATTTTATTCGAATAGTTTTTTATAACAACCGGCTATTTGAAATGAAAACTAGTTGTTATATTAAAGCTCGAATCTTAATATATTCATAATCTGTAGAACAACTATTATAATAATAAACTTATACATCCATTATAATAATTAATTAATAGTTAATGAAAATAGTTTAAATAGTTCGAAAGTCCTCAAAAGGCTATTTGAAAAAAAAAACTTGTTTTTTTTATTTCATTTGATTTAAAAAAACAAATGAAGGCAGATTTTACTTAAACCAAACAAATAAAAGTATTATCTGTTGGCAAGTTCATAAAGTTTATTGAACGATTAATATTTTGCACTGATGTGTGGCCTTTTTGATATAAGTAAATAAGATGTGTTTGGCTTACCATTTTTAGCATTTAGAAAGCTGCAATAATTTAACTAGATCATTTCATGCTCTAGTTAAAGGCTTTATTCAATCAATAATGTCGAACGCATGAATTCGAACATCCTCAGGGTAATTTAAATAAATCAAATCAGCTAACTGAGTCTACGTATTTAATATAATTATAAACTGAACAAAACATAATAATGCTAAATCAAAATTTAATAATTAAATAATAAAATTAATTGTTTTTAGATTTTCTATAATTTCAATCAAGTTAAAATAAAAAATTGAAATTTAAAATGAACGTCATTTTTATGAATTGACTAATAAATAACAGACGTTGTATCAGAATAAGAATTAGAGGTCATCAGGAGGAACTGCTATGCTATCAGGTTTCGGCCCCTAACTCCTCTACCCAACATAGCAGCTGGGCCAAATACATGCTAATGATGTATTTCCTCTGATAAAACTATCTAGTATCTTATTCTAATACAAAGTATATTATTTATTATCCATCCATAAAAATTCGCCACTTAAGAGTTTAAATTTATTCTATATATTATTGTGTTGATTTATATATTTTACTATTTTCTGCTTGATGCTATTTTTATAGTAACCTAGTTTAAAATATGAAGTGGCATTTTGCATGAGAAAATGTAAAATGCCTCTAGAGTTGCATTTTACATGAGAAACGTTGATTTTCGTTTTATGGACGACTTCTGCCATCGGTTCGACGAGCAGTTATGCGCGCACTTGGAATAATCACATCAGTTTAACTTTCAATCAAGGAAAAGTGTCAAGCTGAACTTCCTCTAAAAATGGGCGGACTCGGTCTGAGAAGCACTCTGAAACACTGTTCAGCAGCCTTTATAGCAAGCACTCAAGCTGTCGCAACTTCTCTTGATTTGGATGCTAGTACTTTTCCTGGATTTATCACATCAAAAAACGCACTAGAGGAAGTTTCAACTAAATGCGTTGTGTCGACAGTGCAGGGAAAATTGTCCTTTCTCATTGACTCAGCCATGCTTGATCAGTTAAAATCGAGATCGAGTGAGGCGGACAAAGCGCGAATACTTTCAGTGTCCTCTCATTACGCAAATGATTAGCTTCAATGTACACCCAACAAAAGTCTTGGTCTAGCGCTGACGACAACGAATTTTCTTTCCAAATACGTTTCTGGCTGGGCATTCCCATTTCTGATGAAATCTACAGGTGCAGTAGGTGTTACCGTTAAGCTGATTGTATGGGTTTCCATGCCTTAACATGCTCTTTTGTAGGTTTTCCAGACCTACGTCATAATGGCATACGAGACATTGTTTTTCAGGCTGCACAATCGGCTGGGATGCACGTTGGACGAGAAGTCCCGAACCTGATAAAGAATCTCATAGAAAGACCGGCTGATATTCTAATTTATGGAGATCCGCCGGAAGCAGTGGATTTTGCAGTTACAAACCCGCTATAGAAGGCCTACATCCACCATGCCGCTTATACCCAACTTTTCTCAGCCAATGAATACGCCTCCAATGTCAAAGACAGGAAATACCGTGCTCAAATGATCGAAGCAGGATACAACTTCACTCCCGCTTTGCTAGAGTGTTAAGGAGGCTGGAATCCAGAAGGTGAGCAAGAAGTTAGGCGCATAGCTCGAAATTTAGCTCTTCGTTCATCAATGTCGTAAGATATTGCAGCAGCCCGCCGGTTTCAGCGTATTTCAATCGCGTTGATGCGAGGAAATGCAAAAGCATTTCTATCGAGCATTGAAAACAATTATCATCCATATTTCGACCAAATAAATCCGAACATTTGCCATCCTGAACCTCGCGAAGTTTGCATTCACAGTTTAACACTTTTCTCTACGTTTCTCTACGCTGTTCACATCTTATTCTTATACGTACTAAACGTACTCTCTTTTGGCGAAATCAACTCGAGTCATCTTCCGACTCTAAATCTCATTGGAAAATCTTAAACTCAATTCTTTCAAGATCATCTACTTCTTGTAATATAAATCCTGATGAATTTTCTTCTTATCTACAAACTAAGTTATCTAATTTACTTTCCCTAATACCCGTAGCCCCCTTGTACCCACTCTTCTCTTTAAATACTTCACTCCCAGAACTATTCCACCTTCTTCCCGTTTCGTCTGATGAAGTTTCTTCGGTTCTGATGTCATTACCTAATAAAACCTCTCCTTCTGACCCAATTCCCACTCACTTGCTTAAAAATATCTGCTCCGTTATCTTACCCTTCCTAACCACATTGTTCAACTCGTCCATCCGTAGCCATACATTTCCTGCCATCTGGAAATGCGCCACTGTTCGTCCTCTCATCAAAAAAGCAATCTCTCGACTCCTCACTATCATCTTCGTACCGTCCTATTTCACTTCTCCCAACCCTCTCTAAACTCCTTGAGCGTCTCGTTCTTAAGCAAGTTAATACATATCTCTATTCCTCTAACTTATTTCCTCCTTTCCAAGCCGCTTTTCGCTCTAATTACTCTACCGAAATTGCATGTCTTAAAGTTTATAACGACTTACTCATATCGCGCGATCATAAATTATGTAGTCTCATAGTTTCTCTTGATCTATCGTCTGCTTTTGACATCGTCGATCACTCGATTCTTCTCTATCGCCTTCGTCATGATAATGGCTTCTCTTTACCCACTGTGTCATGGTTTTCTTCATATCTATCAAACCGTACATTTCGCGTATATTCTAACTCTTCTCTCTCCCATCCTTCGTCCATTCCGTCCGGTGTTCCACAAGGCTCCGTATTAGGCCCTATACTTTTCTCTCTTCTTCTTGGTGATTTGTCTTCGATTTCTCATAAATTTAACTTCCATGTTATGCAATATGCTGATGACATTCTCATCTATGCTCATGCATCTGTTTATCGTATTCACGATCTTAGTGTTTCCGCTTCGGACTGTCTTGTCTCAATTTCTAATCATATTTCTTCCCTTCGCCTTTCTCTGAATCCTGATAAATCCAAAATTATGTGGATCCTACCTCGAAGCTTCGGCGTAGAACCTCCTTCCGTATCATTAAATTCTACAATTCTTCCTATCGTTGATAATCTCGTTTTCCTAGGCTTCCATTTTGACAACCGACTTTCACTTAAACCTTTCGTTAGAGAAAAAGTACGCTCATCTACCTTGATACTCCGCAACCTCCGTCAAGTTCGTAGATTGATCGATTTCCCTTCTTGTATGACTCTCATATCATCTCTCCTTTTTTCTAGACTCGATTATTGTCTTAGTCTATTTTCCAACTCACCTAAATCCACTCTTCTTCCCCTACAACGCATCGTCAACGCAGCTGTCCGAATTCTCCTCCGTCTTCGTCGTTTTGATCATACATCCTACCATCTTGCTTCTCTCGATTTGCCTACAATTTATTGTCGTGTTCAAATTCGTCTTCTTATCGTTGCTTTCCGCCTTGTAACTTTTCATACCCCTTCATTTCTCAACCTTCCTTTTCTTGATAATTCTCGTCCTGTTTACTGTTCCTTGCGTTCCTGTAATTCCCTTCTTTTACATGTCCCAAACTACTCTACCTCCTTTGGACTCCGCTCCTTCCTGGTGGCTGCTCCTCTATCGTGGAATCATCTGCTTATACATATACGCCAATCAACTTCCCTGCAGTGCTTCAACGACAAATCCGATCCCATTTTAACAATTTATCTGCTTGACTTTCTCATTTTTTTTGTGGACTTGTAAGCGTACAGCTTGTACGCATTTGCCACATTAAATAAATTTGTATTATTATTAACACCTGATTACGATTTTCTTGACTCCACGATAATACATAGGCTCTGAATGATGATGGCCAAAAAGAATTACCCCAATCAAACGAAGAAGCAGTTGCCGAAGCCCGCGAATTAAATATTTCTGAAAGCGGGCCTACGGAGCCTTCATCCGCCAGAGTTTCCCGCATATCACTGAACCCGACAAAGGGTTCCGACGAACTAATACCAAACATATATTTCATATTTCATATATTTATATAGTTAAAATTTAGTTTTTACACTGTTAATAACAAATTCATATTCTAAAAAGCTTAAAAACAAGTCACCTATAATTGGGCTACTATTACCACCCATTGGAACACCTTTTACTTGTCTAAATATAGATGTCCCTACCTTTAAATAATTTTGATTTATCAAAATATTTAAGGATTCTATTAATTCAATTTTACCCATATATTTATATTTCCTTGATGATTTAATTTTTTAGATAGGCGTTATAATTATTATAACATATATATGTATATCTTTTTCCGAATATAAGATTAATTAATTTTACTAACGCTTCTTTAATATCTACTAAATCTAGATTTGTATAGAGTACTAAAATCGCATGTATTTATATTTTGAAAATTTATTCCTTTTGTCTGTTCTAAAAATTCTATTGTAGAATTAATACTGAAATAGTGTTTTATACCAGTATTAATTTCGATTACCTTGCAATATTTTTTAAAGTGTGCTTTAATTACTTTAAGTATTTTATTCATATAGACAGAAAGTGGTTTTAATGTACATTTAAACGCACTACATATGAACCTAGGTTTTATTGGATTTTTATGTAATTTTGGATTCCAATATAATATAGGTATAGTTTTATTATCTGATTCAACCTTTATACCCTTTTTATCCATTATCTAAGAGTGACTTGTAATAATTGTTTCTAAACTCAAATCACTACTTTCATATCTTGGATTTACATTTAAATCATTATAATTAACCTCTTTCATCAGTATATCATAATAAAGCTTTTTGCATATGAAGACAAAAATTTGCAAAACCGTAGTTATAATAACAGATTAAAAACCACAATTTTTTTATTTCCAACACTCTAATGTTCTCCCTCCTGCTACCTCGTAGTACGATTGAATCTCACTTCTTTCAAACTCTCTGTATTGTGTTACTGCCCCTTTGTATCACCCTTTTCGGACAGCAGCCTGCATACTTCTACGACACCGGTGTTTTGATCCCATATCCAATGAATTAAGCCTTCATTGGCTCAATATACAGAATCCAGTTTTATATTACTGTCTTTCTCGTTTTTTCTTTACTTTAAATCTTTATCCGTATCTTCACCTAAACTTGCACGGCGCTGAACATTTTGACCTTCAGAGCACTTCGCTCAAATAATCAGCTCCTGCGATACATACTTCGTCATTGGACAAATTTTAGCCTGCATTTGTGTATCATTTCTCTGCATCTCAATTGGAATTATCTTCCCTTTAAATTTGGTTTCCACCATAATCTCACTATCTTTAAATCCATGCTTTTCATATTTGAAACTAATTATAATAATTGGAGAAATCTATTCACGAAAATAATTTTTACAGTTTCTACAAATTATGAATATATTGAGATTCTAGCTTTTTATATTATGTCATAAAAAATATTTTAAAAAATAATACACGAAAAACATAAGTGCTGAACCAAATTTTTTGTTGTAGAATTCAATTTGCTATAAACATGTATAATTTAATAAAACTATTTAAAAAATAATTTACATTTATTACAAAGATTGCATAAACAATTTTCCGAATGCAAAAATATTTTGTTTGCATGTATAGATTGATCGAAATAATGCTACTCAAGTAAAATTTTTCTTGATTACAACATCTTACAGTAAGTGTCTGCCATAATAAGGGTCCAATGATGATGTGCCTTCTGGCTCAGAGGACAACAATTCTGATATTATATTAGTATTGAAATTTGTCTTGATGAAGTTCTACACAATCTAAAGTAAATACATTTAATATACATACAAGCAACAACCTTCGACGACAAGCATTGAATTAAAAGGTGTTATAGCTATTTATAATCTAAAGTAAATAAAGGAAATACGAATGTATATCAGGAAATAAACAACGGAAATGACAATAAATACAAATTCACTATTGCCCGTGAGCAAGAAGTTAGGCGCATAGCTCGGAATTTAGCTCTTCGTTCATCAATGTCGTAAGATATTGCAGCAGCGCGCCTGTTTCAGCGTATTTCAATTGCTGAACTGAAAAGGTTTCGTTGAAGGTTTCGTCTCAAATCGAAAGTCTCAATAGTAAACTATCAAATATTGAAGGATCTATTAATTTCAATGAAATGACGAATGATAATTACTCTCATTCGAAACTCGAAGCTTCAGGAAAAACTTTTGCGGGTGTGGTTCGTAAGGAGGTAGCCAGAACTGTCCTTGATACCTCTCGTATTGACCATCATTCATCGACCCCGTTACAAATAATGAAGATTTGCGCTGAGGAAAATCTGCGAGCTTCAAATATAATAGTAACCGGTTTAGAAGTTTATTCAGATGATGATGCTGTAATTCGAGATATATTTACAGAAATTGGTGTACAAATACCATCTGAATGCAAAATTAATGCACGTCGTATCCCTGCTTACCGACAAGATATACCTGCATGGTTACTAGTAAAATTAAATGAGGGCATGGTGAGAGATATACTAAAGAAGAGCCATCAACTAATACATAGCACGCAATTCCCTAATGTTTTTGTGACCCCGATCTATCTCCACCGGAACGAGAAGCTCGAAAGGCACTAAGAGTTGAACTAAAAGAAAAACGTGCGGCGAATCCATCTTATTATTACGTAGTCCGTGACATCAGTGGTGCGTAAAACTGTAAAAAACTCTTTAACCTCTCAATCAATTTCCCAACAAATTATCCTTGAAAAGCTCACGACAGAAGTCCACGAAAATACATGCACTCCTTCGGATATATGACGACTAACCTTAAGAGCTCCTGATAACATGAAGACCAATTATTTGGAAGCGTTTAGACTTCTGTTATTTAATGTAGAGGGTTTACAAAAGCTCATTGATGATGGAATTTTACAGTGGTTCGAACATTTGATATTCTCGTTCTCGTGGAAGCATTAAATACGGGTAAATGTAATATACCAGGATTCTACACTTTTGATCTACCTGCTATCATTGGAACAAGAGGCCGTCCGTACGGCGGAATTACTCTAGGGTTCAAACCTATAATTGATAACTGGGTTTCCAAACAGTCTAGCAACTCAATTGCGGTTGACACACCTTGTGCGTTAATTGTAGTTTCATATTACAAACATTCTCTATCAACAGCAGATATTATTGATGATATATCACAATTATTAGATGTTGTAGATCTATCAAAATCGGTTATCATCGCAGGTGATTTTAATTCTCGTTATACTTCACTGTTAACGAACAAACTTGAGCAACTGCAAGCTTACTTTAGATCTTTAAACCTTGAACTCTATATCCCACTTGAAAAATGGTCGTACGAATTGTGGAACGGTCGAAGTTGTGTAGACTTTGTTTTCTCTAATGTCCCGATACATAACATACACCTTGAGCTTGCAAGCAGATGGTCTCTCGTACGAAAACATAAACCCTTATCATGTATTTTTCACTGTGCTGTAACTAGACACCAACAACAGTCAATTCCTAAAAGCAGTAAGAGTAGGAGCATATGCTTTCCATCTCTTAATCATCATATGATTAATAAATCGTTTGATCTTTTGTCAGTTGGCAGGTTGGGAGATAGTATGGATTGCCTAACTTCCACCTTATTGGCATCATGTCAGGAAAGAAATATCGGGAAACAGTTCAAACATTACAAGCAAAGACAGGAATGGCTACGTTCTATGCAACACTCATTAACCCGATTCAACAAAATATTACGATTTAATCTTGACGTTTGTGAAGAATACTCGTGCTTACGAAAACAATACTGCCGTCTAAATGCATCGTGGAGAAAGGCTCGAATATTACGGAAAGAACAAAAAATCATTCTTCAAGCATAAGTCTCGCCGTGGAAATTAAGAAATCAAAATAAGTCCACTACTTCTCAAATTACATTATCTATGTGGGTTTCTCATTTTCACACAATTTATAAGAATCCTCTAAAAAAGGATGCATCAATAAGTTTGCCTTTAAATTGTATTTCGTCATTAATAAACGATAATTCTCTTGACTATAAATTTACCATTCAAGAATTAGAAATGGCAGTAAAATTAATGAAGAATGACAAAGCTTCTGGCCCAGATGACTTATGTGCCGAACATATCAAATCTTCTTATGCGTTATTAAGAAACTACTGGGCTTTCCTATTCAATTCGTTGCTTCATGGTGCTACTATACCCGACTCATGGCGGTTTGGTGTAATAAAGGTACTATACAAAGGAAAAAATCTCCAAATGACACAAACTCTTACCGCGGAATCGCTTTGCTAAACCACTGCTACAAATTTCTGACTTTAGTCATGTCTATTCGGTTAGTAAACGATCGAGGTTTTATGCTCCCAAATGAGCAACATGGGTTTCGCCGTGGTAGATCTACGACTGACGCTATTAGAATTGTTAGGGACTGGTCATTGACTCGTACAGTCGTCACACATCGTTGTATGCAATTTTCATTGATTTTCAAAAAGCATTTGATTCAGTTAATCGAAACATTCTGCTTGATAAACTCCATAGAAGATTTGGAATTTCTGGTCGTTTTCTGAATCTATTGCTTGGAGTACTACAACCTAGTTCGGTACGTGTATTTGATGGACTCAGATTTTCGGATTCGTTTGTGATTGACCGAGGCGTGCTACAGGGAGACCCTATGAGCCCTCTACTATTTTCATTCTTTGTAGCGGACTTACCGGAGATGCTACGTAGCTTTTCCTCAAAAATAAAATGTGTTTTGTATGCTGATGATCTCGTCATATTATCGTCAAATGGTATCGCGGCTCAAAAAGATTTGACAGCCCTAGAGAGGTTTTGTGTAGTAAACTAGATATCAATAAATAAACGGAAGTCAAAGTTCCTGAAATTTAGAAAAGGTGGACCGTTATGTCGTAATGGCAGATTAGTAATCTACGGTGAACCTTTGGAATTTTGTAACAGCTATACATACCTAGGCATTCTACTGACGTCAAGATGGTCTTTTACGCAACATATGGAACAAAAAGCATCGAAACTGACGATAGTTACCTCACTTGATAAAAATATAGGTTCCTAATCTTTTGAAGGCACGCTAAACTACTTTAGGATCATGCTTCTATTAATAATTACTTATGGAATTCAGGCAATATGGTTAGATCTAAGGGCAGATAATTACAGACAATTGGATGCCTGCAAATGGCGCTTTGTCAAGCGGATAGTTGGATTATCTCCGAGAATATCATCTACTATTGTGGCCTTTTTCGCTCGTTTAGAACAGTGCTCCATCGAAATAAGTGATCGGTTAAAACTTCCACACACAGCGGAAGTCTACAAAAATGCTGAAACATTTAAAAATAAATGGAATAATTTGGACAACGATCATAAGCTAACACCCGTTTTCACTCAAACAGCATGGAAAGCAGCTTCTTACTAAAAACGGCCTTTAGCTTGGCGTATATCAACACACGGTTATCATGACAAGTATTGTTCAATAAAAATTCAATGTCACGATAGATCAGATATGTGCATATGTATATTCTGTCGTCATCTTTGCAAATCGATCCTACATGTATTTTCTTGCCCGTACCTTAAACAACTATCATTAAAAGAGATTGACATGTTACCCACTCAACGCTAATCAGCAATCAAATTCTACATATTCATAACGCAATACTGAAGAATGAAAAGAATTATAATTACAAATATTACTCACATCTTCTTTGTGTATTTTGACTATTTATTTGTTTATGATTATTTTCCCCTGGCCGCGAGGCAAGTGGGGCAATAATACCTCGTCATTAATATTACATTAATATCATTCAATTGAAGCGACTTTTCAATTTCTTAAAGAACGGAAATATGATGATAGTATTGTATCTCGAAGGCGATTCCAAGTGCATGCTCACATAAGAAGGTACGAAACATAATGCCTCATCTTAAGAAAATTATGTATATCCCGACTTGGCTTCGTAGACTTCAATCTCGTCTTATATCTGAAAGTAGAAGGCGTCGCTATGAATTGCACGTATCAGATAGTTATACTCAATTGAGACGCTTGTATAACACACACATGCGCGAGTATAAAAAAGCAACATTAATTGCGATGGAAGCTGATCGTTTAAATAGTGCGGAACTGTACCCATGGGAAATAAAACCAAAACGTAAAGATGACGGATCTAGAGTTCCTTTAGATCAATGGCTCGTTCATTTTAAAAAAGTATTACATGATGATTCCATCGTCGTCCTAAATAACATTCAAAGTTTGACTAGAAATATCCCGATTACATTGGTAGACTCAGATCCAATTAACTCTTTGATTACTAGCGAGTAAGTTGAATCAGCACTGTTACGCATGGCAAACAAAAAAGCCGCTGGCCCCGATGACGTATGTGTAGAACATCTGAAATCGTCTCTCTCACTTCTTAGCAATTATTGGTTACATATGTTTAACTCGTTTCTATGTGGAGATCCGCTACCTCAGGAATGGAGAGAGGGAATGGTGAAGGTTCTTTATAAAGGTAAGGGTAATAGATATATCCCTGATTCCTATCGTAGTATATCGCTCCTGAATCAGTCATACAAACTCTTGACTCAGATCGTTTATATACGACTAATTAGATATCGGCAGCATTTACTTCCATTTGAGCAATATGGATTTCGACAAGGCACATGTACGAGTGATGCTCTTAGAGTTTTACGAGCACTTGTAATAGAAAAGTTCGAAGCGCATAAATCACTCTACACGATTTTTGTGGACTTTGAGAAGGCTTTTAATTCCATAGATTGAAACTTATTATTGAGAAAGGTTGAACATGGCGCTAAAGTATATGGCCGCTTTCTTCAACTTATAAGCAGCATCCTTCACCCAAGTTCACTTAGAATATTTGACGGGATTCTGTTTTCACAATCCTTTTGCGTAAACCGTGGTGTCTTGCAAGGATATACTCTTAGCCCCCTACTTTTTGCTTTCTTCGTTATGGACATCCCAAACTGCCTATGTCGAAATTCGAATAGGGTATGGTCAGTGATGTATGCAGATGATCTTGCATAGTGTGGGATACTATATCCTCTTCTCAAAGAACCTTAGATGCGTTGTATTATTATTGTACATCTTACAAAATGAAGGTTAACATCGAAAAGACCAAAGTCGTCAAGTTTCGTAAGGGTGGTCCACGGTGCAAGCATGATCAGCTTACATTTCGGCAACGAGTCAAAATAATTACGGCAACGAGTTTGATCCATAATCTGGGAAGTCTCTCTTTCGAGAGTGCATTGAAGTATTTCAGAGTCATGTTGCTGCCCATGATTAGTTATGGTCATTCTGTTGTATGGAATTATTTGACTTCCGGTAATTTCATGCAGCTCGACAGATGTCAGTCAAGATTCTTAAAGCGCATAGTGGGAGTTTCACCAAAGACATCATCCACGTTAGTTTCTACCATGCAGCTGTATCACCTTTATCCGTATATCTGCGCAGTCTTCTTAATATGATCGACACTATTAATTATACTGCAAATCTAGAAATATTTAGCAAGAAAGTATCGGGGATTGATCCGGAACACTTTTTAACGCCAGTTGCCTGTCAACAGCATTGGAAAAATTCACACAATTTTAAGCGGCCATTGGTTTGGCGTTTCTCTACTCATGGGTATCACGATAAAATTTGTCGTATGCACATTCCTTTACATTCGCGATCGTCGTGCTGTTCGTGCAAATTTTGTTTGTGCACTTGCTGGTCATTGCTTCATATTTTCGAATGTCCATATTTGCAGAATTTGAGTTTGCAAGATCTCGATCGTATGAAGTAAAGTGCACGATCTATCTAAGGCCTTTTAAGAGGAACAGTGCAGAAGCATTAGGGGCATAGTATATGACGAAGAGAAGATGCAATATAGTGGTACAACGTCTAACATCAGCATCCGTTTAAATTGACTGTATTTGATTTATTGTAACTATATTTTCTTTCTTTTATATTTTGTTGAAACCGAGAGACGCGATGGCAATAAATTTTCTCTTCGTTAATATTATATTATATGAATAATATTAATAATATTTGTGAATTGTGATGAGGCGAGTAAATACCATTCACTCTTAAATACACATATTTTATATTACAAAACTTTCTTGGTTACAAACATCTTACAATCAAATAAAATACACGAATATCTAAGATATCATCTAATATCATCTGTAACTGGAGACTTCGCGTGTTTCATAAAATCTACAACACATTGACGTCGGAAACCTCTTCGCAAATAGAAGGGGCAAAGCTTGGTATTTGCCAGCATTGTAACAGGCCAATCACACTTACAAAATTAGGAAATGTACGTTTTCACAAGAGTTTTGGGGTTCGGTGCCCAGGCACTAGCTGCGCTTCGATTGTTGATTACACACCCAATATTTCCTCCCATGTCAAACTTACAGCCGAACGTCAAACCTACAAAGGATCTGAAAAATAATAATAATACAAATTTATTTAATGTGGCAAATGCGTACAAGCTGTACGCTTACAAGTCCACAAACAAAAATGAGAAAGTCAAGCAGATAAATTGTTAAAATGGGATCGGATTTGTCGTTTGAAGCACTGCAGGGAAGTTGATTGGCGTATATGAATGGGCAGATGATTCCACGATAGAGGAGCAGCCACCAGGAAGGAGCGGAGTCCAAAGGAGGTAGAGTAGTTTGGGACATGTAAAAGAAGGGAATTACAGGAACGCAAAGAACAGTAAACAGGACGAGAATTATCAAGAAAAGGAAGGTTGAGAAATGAAGGGGTATGAAAAGTTACAAGGCGGAAAGCAACGATAAGAAGACGAATTTGAACACGACAATAAATTGTAGGCAAATCGAGAGAAGCAAGATGGTAGGATGTATGATCAAAACGACGAAGACGGAGGAGAATTCGGACAGCTGCGTTGACGATGCGTTGTAGGGGAAGAAGAGTGGATTTAGGTGAGTTGGAAAATAGACTAAGACAATAATCGAGTCTAGAAAAAAGGAGAGATGATATGAGAGTCATACAAGAAGGGAAATCGATCAATCTACGAACTTGACGGAGGTTGCGGAGTATCAAGGTAGATGAGCGTACTTTATCTCTAACGAAAGGTTTAAGTGAAAGTCGGTTGTCAAAATGGAAGCCTAGGAAAACGAGATTATCAACGATAGGAAGAATTGTAGAATTTAATGATACGGAAGGAGGTTCTACGCCGAAGCTTCGAGGTAGGATCCACATAATTTTGGATTTATCAGGATTCAGAGAAAGGCGAAGGGAAGAAAGATGATTGGAAATTGAGACAAGACAGTCCGAAGCGGAAACACTAAGATCGTGAATACGATAAACAGGTGCATGAGCATAGATGAGAATGTCATCAGCATATTGCATAACATGGAAGTTAAATTTATGAGAAATCGAAGACAAATCACCAAGAAGAAGAGAGAAAAGTATAGGGCCTAATACGGAGCCTTGTGGAACACCGGACGGAATGGACGAAGGATGGGAGAGAGAAGAGTTAGAATATACGCGAAATGTACGGTTTGATAGATATGAAGAAAACCATGATACAGTGGGTAAAGAGAAGCCATAATCATGACGAAGGCGATAGAGAAGAATCGAGTGATCGACGATGTCAAAAGCAGACGATAGATCAAGAGAAACTATGACACTACATAATTTATGATCGCGCGATATGAGTAAGTCGTTATAAACTTTAAGACATGCAATTTCGGTAGAGTAATTAGAGCGAAAAGCGGCTTGGAAGGGAGGAAATAAGTTAGAGGAATAGAGATATGTATTAACTTGCTTAAGAACGAGACGCTCAAGGAGTTTAGAGAGGGTTGGGAGAAGTGAAATAGGACGGTACGAAGATGGTAGTGAGGAGTCGAGAGATTGCTTTTTTGATGAGAGGACGAACAGTGGCGCATTTCCAGATGGCAGGAAATGTATGGCTACGGATGGACGAGTTGAACAATGTGGTTAGGAAGGGTAAGATAACGGAGCAGATATTTTTAAGCAAGTGAGTGGGAATTGGGTCAGAAGGAGAGGTTTTATTAGGTAATGACAGCAGAACCGAAGAAACTTCATCAGACGAAACGGGAAGAAGGTGGAATAGTTCTGGGAGGGAAGTATTTAAAGATAAGAGTGGGTACAAGGGGGCTATGGGTAGTAGGGAAAGTAAATTAGATAGCTTAGTTTGTAGATAAGAAGAAAATTCATCAGGATTTATATTACAAGGGGTAGATGATCGTGAAAGAATTGAGTTTAAGATTTTCCAATGAGATTTAGAGTTGGAAGATGACTCGAGTTGATTTCGCCAAAAGAGAGTACGTTTAGTACGTATAAGAATGAGATGTGAACGGCGTTGAGAAAAGTAGGAATCACGAAGATTTGGAGGGAGTGAGTTGGGTGAACGTTTAAGAAAGCGTTTATACATACGAAAAGAGTGACGGAGTCGACGCTTAGAAAGACTACAGTCAGAATCGAACCAGGGAGCATGGCGCAAGCGCTGGGAACGTCGAAGTCGACTAGGCAGAAGGTTATTGAGGATCGACGTAAGTTCAGAATCAAACAGAATGCAGAGATCATCGGGAGAGAGATAGTTAAGAGGAAGTGAAAAGAGTGAAGAATTGAGTAAGGCTGTGCAGAGAATCAGGGATATCGAGAAGCTTCCAGGGTCGACTTGGTGTAGATAAATGGTAAAGGCGGAGAAGGAGGATGGGGACGAGTAAGAGTAAGAGTGACAAGGAAATGATCGGACAAACCAGGATCAGTAATTGACAAGGAGGTATAGTCATTGAAGCAGTTAGGAACAGCAATGATGTCGAGAGCACCGCCGAGAATATGAGTTGGGCTTGTTGAAAGTAATTTATAGTTAAAATCAGAAAAAAAAGATTAGTTAAAGTGATAGAGTCAGAGTCAGACGGGCGATCAAGACGAATGTTAAAGTCACCGAGAACAAAAGAAGGAGTATAAGACAATGAACAGTGAGACATTAGATCTGCAAGGTCGTTAAAGAAGATACGTGATGGGGCAACTGAACCTGGACGGTATACAATCACAAGTTCCAGAGGGAAAGGCGTTGATAATCTGCATATGAGTAATTCGAACGAAGTGTAACGGATGTTAACGTTGATTTTACGTAAAGACATTGGGTGACGAGCAATGGCAACAATACCGCCATGGTTAGAAGCAGTAGATGTATGAGAGGCAATTGGACGAGCTGATTCAACTAAAGAACAACCAGAGCGACATAGACGACGAATAGCAAGATCGTCGGAGTCAGAGTGCCAGGATTCGGTAATGCAGAGAATATCGATAGATAATTGATCGAAGATATCGAGAAGCATATCAGCTTTATGAAGAATGGAGCGAGTATTGAATAGACTAAGACGAAAAGTATGCTTAGGAGCGAGATCGACTAGCGAAGAAGACAAGGGGGAGAGATGGGACGCCATCGAATTTTTGGCCTTGTGTGAAGAACGTGAAAATTTCCGTTGATTTTACGTATAGATAAGGATGACTCGCCGTTTGTTTCACGTCGATGTTTTTCAATGCGAGCTAAATTGAGCTGGGCAATATCAGAAGGGGAGCGGTCAGGAAAGATACGGCAAGTAGATGAAGTGGTAAGAAGTTTAAAACGTTGGGAGAGTACCGAAGAGGCATGTGAACTATGTCGGAAAACGATTTTTAAGAGTGGAGGACTGAGATGATTAGATTTAGTGGATTTGTTTAAACGAATAAAGGATACAGGAGCAATATTATTGAAGAGTGATGGGTTATCATCAGGAAGAATGGTTGCTAGGATAGACCTGAAAGCAGATACATCATCATCGAGGCGAGATTGTGGAGAAGCAGATTCGGAAAGCTTTAAGTTTGATATGATTATACAGCGATCGCGCGAAGGAAAACGATTTCGTGGATGTGGTGGACGGACAGAGCTGGTAAGAGTCGAGGTAGATGAGCAGATAGAAGTGGAAATGACAGGGGTGCTTGATAAAGAATTAATATTGGTTGGAGCAAGTGTGACAGGAGTGGGGTGTTGAATCGATTGATCAGGGATGTGACTGGATATGATTTTAAATGAAGGATGTAAATTATTTGGAAGTGTTACGTGGGAGGTAGAGTAAGGAGAATTAAAATAGGTTGGGGCATGAGTGACAGGAATGGAGTGTTGAATCAGTTGATCGGAAATGTTACTGGAAATGATTTTGATGGAAGGGTGTAAATTATTGAGAGGTGATACAGGGGAGGTCGAGTAAGGAGTGCGTGAGGAGAATAAACGAAGTTTGAGATTTATTTAGATTGGGGGAGGAATAGGAAAGAGGAGGTACGAGATGAAAAGCTTTACCGTTAGCATTGTTAGAATGAGAAAGATTAATGGAAGTTTGGTACGTAGTTGAACGAGGATTGTGTGAGAGAGTAGGTTTAATAATGGGATTATATGATGCGAAGTCAGGTGTTGATGCGAGGGAAACATCTAAAACAGCATTGGTTTGAGTGGTCGTGTGTGATACAGGAGTAGATGAGCAGGATAACTGTAGCAGTCGTACTGATGTACAAAAACAGCAAGTGAAATGTTTACTTTTATACATCGAGTGGTCGGATATTTTAACACGAACAAGTGTCCATACATCGCAATCTTTGGAATCGCATCCAACTTCAAAGCTGGTATAACCATCATTGCATTCTGATGTGGAAGATTCTTGATCAGGAACCGGGATCTGAGATCGCGCTTTTTTAGGCATGACCTTTTATCGATAGATTTAGCTCAATCCGCGAGCGTAGCGAGCGGAACTAACAGGAATAATCTGGAACTGACAGGAATAATCTGGAACTGACAGGAATAATCTGGAACTGACAGGAATAATCTGGAACTGACAGGAATAATCTGGAACTGACAGGAATAATCTGGAACTGACAGGAATAATCTGGAACTGACAGGAATAATCTGGAACTGACAGGAATAATCTGGAACTGACAGGAATAATCTGGAACTGACAGGAATAATCTGGAACTGACAGGAATAATCTGGAACTGACAGGAATAATCTGGAACTGACAGGAATAATCTGGAACTGACAGGAATAATCTGGAACTGACAGGAATAATCTGGAACTGACAAGAATAATCTGGAACTGACAGGAATAATCTGGAACTGACAGGAATAATCTGGAAATGACAAGAATAATCTGGAACTGACAGGAATAATCTGGAACTGACAGGAATAATCTGGAATGTATTTAATTTAGATCTCAAACTTTTTTAAGGTATTTTTTAAATGGCTTCGACCAACGACGTTTTCCACAATTTGAACGCATATAAAACGCTTCACCGTATTTGGGCATCACCTACGCTGACAGTAAGACGAATCCCTTGGAGTTTACGAAATAAAGCAGCTCGCATTTTTACCAATCTTATTGAGGAGGCACTAGAACACAAATCGCCATATAGCTGGACTTGTCTTTTGGGGTTCGCAAAAGTGTGCCTATCAGCTCATTCAGGTGATCACCGAAATGTACGAAAACATATAGAGAATGCACTAAAGTCAGCCGAAAACAGGCAGTTTGACACTTCCTTTCTCACGCATGTTTGTGCTCAACAAACGACCTGACATAAACACGACAAATTAAAGACAATGACAATCGAACTTGTGCGACAGGGAAACTACGGCAAAGCAATGAAACGAATATCTTCGTCACGGCTGGCGCCCTTCACAGAACATACACACCGTAAGCTCACAGATTTGCACCCACCCGGTAAAGGTATTATAACCTCAATCCCAACGGCAGAACACGGTATTGTCATCGATTCAGATACCGTTCGTGATTCAATTTTCTCATTCCCCTCTGCATCGTCACCAGGTTGTCTGGGTTTAAGAGCCGAACACCTACAAGACATGATCACAGCGGATCAGTCTGGAAAGCTACTAAGCCGCCTGACACATCTGATAAATTATATGGCAGCCGGTGACCTCTCTGTAGATATATCTCGATATTTTCGGGTGCAGATCTTATCGCTCTAGAAAAACCAAATGGAGGTATACGCCCAATAGCGGCAGGAGAATTGTTACGAAGGGTGTGTGCAAAGTGTATTTGCACGAAGATGCGCGATAAGTTCACTCAAATATTTCAACCACAACAGGTCGGTGTTGCAGTGGTAAATGGCGCAGATTTAATAATTCACCAGGTTCGACGATTGCACGAACAGATGCACACCTCGGAAAATTGGGTATGGGCGAAAGTAGATGTTTCGAACGCATTTAATACAGTTGACATGCAATGCTTTATTGACGCAGTCGACATTGAAGCACCTTCTATCGGACCGTGGATCAAATGGTGCTACTCGCAACCATCAAAATTACGATTTGGAGCAGCAAAAAGCCTTACATCGTCAGCAGGAGTACAACAAGGGGACCCTCTGGGCCCATTCCTTTTCGCACTGGCAGTCCAACCGATTATTCGGAAAGTCGACTCGATCACAGGTATCGGTTTTAACAAGTGGTATTTAGGCGATGAAATAATTGTAGGTGAACCCAAGGCAGTTGCTATCACATTAAACATGATTGCAAATGAGCTGGAAAAAATCGGACTATCAATGAATTGGCAAAAAACTGAATTAATAGGCCACACAGAAGCAATTATCTCAACGCAGACATGATGGACTCACTCTCCACATACCAATACTGACGGCAATTTCCCTCTTTTAGGATGCCCAATTGGTTCGCAAGAGTTTGTAGAAGCATATCTCATTAATAGTTGCTTACCAAACCAAGTAAATGACACAGAGCTTGTTGCGTCGCTTCCGGACGCTAATGTGGCTTACCTGCTATTGCGCCACTGTGCTTCAGCTCAACGAATAGCATTACTAATGAGGAATGTAGATCCAGCAAGCACCGACCTTTTCTGTAAGCAGTTTGATAATGCTGTGATACGGGCGATGGAAATCATCGCTTCAATACAACTGTCAGCGCGAACACGATCTCAAGTTGAGCTCCCACTAAAAATGGGCGGTCTGGGCCTTAGGAGTACAAACAAACACAGAGCGGCAGCCTTTGCAGCAAGCGTCAGCACAGTGACCGCGTTTGTGAACCAGGATCCAAATAAAATTCCGGCCTATGTAAACGCGAAGGAAATACTTGCGCTACACGGAGCAGAAGTGGAACAACAGGCTTCATCCACAAGACAACATCAAATATCGTTCAAAATTGACTCAGAGAAGCGTAAAAATCTATTAGACACTGGAGATGATCGGACAAGGGCCAGACTAATAGCGGTATCACAGCCACATGCGAACGCATGGTTACAATGCGCCCCAAATCGAAGTCTCGGCCTAGCTCTCACCGACCAAGAATTTACAATTCTTATAAGAATGTGGTTAGGCCTGCAAATTGCTCCAAGTGGCTACCGTTGTAGTCGATGTTTTCGAAACGCAGATGCTGAGGGCTTCCATGCACTAACTTGCAACTAAGGTGGTTTTCAGGAATGCGTCATAATGGAATTCGTGACGTTGTACTCCAGGCGGCACAATCATCAGGAATGCATGTGGGTTGCGAGGTTCGCAACCTTGTCCAAAATCTACAAGAACGGCCAGCCTATATTCTGATCTTCGGGGATCCCTCAGATGCTATAGATTTCGTGGTAACACATCCACTACAGAAATCCTTTATTCGCCAGTCAATTTATGTGCCTGGTTACGCAGCTGCGCAGTACGCATCATCGGTCAAAGATAGAAAGTACCGTGCTAAAATGATTGAGGCGAGATATAACTTCATACCTGTAGTCTTGGAGTGTTACGGCGGCTGGAATATGGAAAGGGAGAAAATCATCAGACGAATCGCCCGATCCTTAGCAATTCGATCATCTCCACCATACAGCATCGCATCTGCACGGCTCTTTCAACGAATATCAATATTACTCATGAGAGGAAATTCAAAAGCTATATTATCTAGCATTGATATGTTAAACCGACCGTATTAAGAGATTGCTAACCCCATAATGGAGAATCCCACACGAAGAATGAACCCCTTCCAGGCACTTGATCTGGCTGGTTAGAAGTCTGGCGCTGCATTCGAAGCGGAACATGTCAGAAAGGTGTTTGCGAAGGTGCAATTTGATGTCAACGATTGTGAATATTATGTCCACGATTGTCAATATTACTAATCAATCAGTTAACTAATCATATCAAATAGGACAGAGAATCGTTTACAATATCTTTACAAAATATTTAAAGTTACTTTAGGTTTATTATTCGGCATAATAATATTCGAGTTTTTACGAATGTAATAAACCTTAAGAATTTTTCTATTTAAACAATTGGTTTCTTTTGCTAAAACAACAGTATTTATTCGCAAGTATTTATTCAGTTTGCTGATCTTATTCGTTTAGTAATAACCAATTATAAGATTGACTAGTTAATTAGTTATTAACAAAAATTACAATATAATTTGGACAAATATTCAACAACACGTTCAATTAATTAATATCATCAGATGTTCATAATCATATCAAATAGGACAGAGAATCATTCCTATAAAGTTGCCAGAGAAGATAAGTGAAGATTTCGATTCAAAGAAAGTATTGTACATCTTTCTAAATATCAAAAATTGTCAATTTTATGAAAATGAAATTATTTTTGTACATTATTTGTTCAAAACTACAATGTCAACTGAAATTATTGTGGATTAACTCTAGATCTCCTAAGAAATAATCCACTATTAATCCACGCCAACAACAATATTTAAAAATGCTAAATTAGTGGTCCCATTTTAATAATACAACTTAAGGGGTAACTATCACAATTTTTGCTTGATATTCTTAGGTCAACCGATTCCTCGGAACAAAAAAACAAGCAGCAGAACATCATCAGCGAAACGAAAAACATAATCCAAATGAAATCGAACTTAAAATAAATATTCGATAAAAAAGTTCATCTCGATATTCTACCCTTGTAAAATATGAACATCAACAAACTCCGGAAGTGGCTCTAACACACTCCAGAAGCGACTCCGGAAGTAACTCTAACATACTCCAGAAGCGACTCTAACACACTCCAGAAGCGACTCACACTTTTTGATTAGAAAACGAACTAGCTGCATTTAACCCCGATCTTATTGGTTCAATTAATAAATATCGTCACTTATCTTTTCCCGTTAACTAATCCTATCAAATAGAACAGAATTCTTTAACAAAAGTGCGAATCGTGATGTTAAAATACTTAAAACTAAATTGGGTTGTTGTGAAATGCCTACAAAAAATCACAGATACAACATAAGATTATGAAATGTTTCAATACATTGATGATATATGTGCATAGGGACATCTTTATTTATTTAGATATATACGTATCTATATGTATAATCATATATAATAAATATTATAGCTATAGTTATTAATAGCTATAACGCTATAATAACTATAACGCCTATCTAATATAATATTGAATAAGGCATAATATTATAACAATATTAATAAGATAAATTCCACGATGCAATTTGTGCCCGCTATGGATTGGGACTGGTTGAGTATCCAGCTCGCTGTACATGTGGTTCCCTTTTCAATGTATGCCATGCACTATCGTGTCGCACCGGAGGAACTACAATAATTCGGCACGACATAATGAGAAATTTGATTGCAAATAAGCTTGAAAAGGTGTGTAAAGACATCTCAATGGATCCACAGATACGGCATGTTCCAATTGATTGTCGATTCTCCAACACTACCACTTGCAGAGACCCTTGTGCGAGGTCCGACATTGCTTGCCGTGGGCTTTTTCGGAGGCTCGATGGTGCGATCGTTTTTGGATATATATGTTTTCAAGCCAATGGCGCCATCGAACTCTCACATGACCCCGACCATCAGTCACGCATATCACTCTACAAAGAAGGTTCGCAAAGTATGGACAACGCATTCCTGAAGTTGAAAGAGCAACTTTCATTCCCGTGATATTTTCAACAAGCCGGAATATTGGAGCAGAAGCACAGCAATTGTTGAGGTGGATTGCAGCCAAATCTTCTACTTCATAGAAGTTGCCATACTCCGAGAGTATCCGACGCATTCGCTCAGATATAAGTTTAACTCTTGCGTTCGCTGCCTCAATGTGTATAAGAGCGACCAGAATGTCAATTAGAAGCCAAACAGCAAGTAGGCGATGTATGAATGTGACGATTGCTTCATAAAGCACGACGAAGAGAACTGCTCGTATCCTACATGTGTCCACATCAGAAGTATAAAAGAACACGAATTTGATGCACTACTTAGTTTTCTATTTTTATTATAACTTTTGTCTTATTAAAAAATACTATTATTATATGGTATGCATGAATGCTCATGCAAAAATATGTTTCTTGTCCATAAAAATATTATCCATCCATAAAAATTTGGCACTTAAGAGTTTAAATTTATTCTTTATATTATTGTGTTGATTTATATATTTTACTATTTTCTGCTTGATGTTATTTTACAAATATGTATCTATTAAATTATTTAAATGATTTTGAAAAAAGCCAATATCATTACATATTGTTGCAATTCTTAAAATTTCATTATTTAATGTATTATATTTTTATTATATACTATGCAGGAATGTCTCATGCAAAAATATGTTTCTTGTAAATTTAAATATGTCATCTTTACGATATAAATTAATAGTAGTTTTAGTTAATGTTAATTTAATGTTCATATCTAGATATACACCTTCTTTATCATTAATATTGGTTTTGTTAAGAATAAGGCTTTCTGGATAAATGTGCTCACTAATTGAATAAAAATTATTAGAATTAAATACACATATATCATCAATATCTCGAAACATATATTTCATATATTTATATAGTTTAGATTTAGTTTTTACACAATTATGAACAAATTCATATTATATAATAAGATTATTCTATTAATAATATTATTATTAATAATATTATTAAGAAAGAATTATTGAAGCAGGATCAAAAAAAAGAAATTTTATTTGATATTTCGCGCTAACTTCTGTTAGCATCTTCAGAAAAATACAATGTTTTTTTATGTACATACCCTTATAAAAAGTTTAAAACTATCACCGCCATTTTCTTTAGCAGTTGATGATGTTATTAGCGATAAATAGCTGTTTTCACTATTGTTTGAATTTTTGAAGGTACGCAAAACGCGATTAAAAGGATGATTCAAAATAGTGTAGAAACAAAACAAAAATAATAACCATAATATTTTCATTTAAAATAAATAATTTGAAAAAATTAGAAAAAATAATAATTAAAAATAGGAAAATTAAATAAAGTATAAAAATAAAATAGAAAAAATTTATTTAAACAACAGAATCGTATACAACATCTTTACAGAATATTTAACGTAACGTCAGGTATATTATTCAGTATAATAATATTGGAGTTTTTATGAATGTAATAAGTCTCAAGAATTTTTATATTTAAACAATTGGTTTCTTTTGCTTAAACAATATTATTATTGTAGCCAATATTGTGATCTAAATTTAAACTACGGTCTACAATATCGCTACCTAGGCCCTTTTCGAGTGTTTATTTGTGTTGTTTTAATCTAGTCTCTAATGGTTGGCTTGTTTGACCCACATATATTTTATCGCCTTCTAAATAAGAAACTTTATAAACAGCTCCATCATGATAATGTTTGAGTTTCTTTTTCAAAATGTTGTGTAACTTCGGCATTTTACTATTATACAAAATAATATTTGAAGTATTTAATGTTTTATTGTTTGAAACACATTTTTTGAAATTAATATTCCAAAAATTATTTATAAATGGCAATTGTATGTATTTCTTTTCTCTTGGCCAAAGACAACTTGTTCGGTACTTTTGTAGAAAGCCTTTTTATACTGTAGAAAACAATATTTATGCATTTTTGCACAAAAATACAATGAAAATAAAATTTTAATCCTTTCTTTGATCCAGCTCCAAATATTCTTTATAATATTCAATGTTTTATTAAATTTAATTAATTTTTAATAAATTTAATTCGAAGTTTTTTTAATTTTTCTTCCTCTTTGGATCTTGTTAAAGAGATAGGAAAAAGATTAAAGCACGTTACCGGGGATTCACGTGCTACTTCATACCTCCTCCCAAACGTTATCATCGAAATCCAACGTGGAAATGCTGTCAGCATTCTGGCGACGGTTTTAAATGACAAGAACATGGTAGGCTGGTAGTAGCAGCCATCCCTCCTAAAAGAATGACATTTTTCTACGAAGAAGACAAATGTTCTCTTTTTTTACTACGGATATTCAAATATTCATTAAAACAGTTTGAAAAAAGTACAGTCATTCAGTTGAAAAAAATCGGAAACCGATTGATCTCCCAAGCATTCGAGTATACACGCAGCATTCTCTTGTTGAACCGATGCGCTTAACCGTTGCCTGAGGAAAGGCGTTGATCGAGGTTTCGTTCTCTTGAATATATATTTTTTAATTTTATTAATTAAAAAATAAATCAACATGAAAATATACTATTTCCATACTACACTAACGTTATTATATATATTATACTAATAATATACTATACTAACGTTACTAGAGAAGTAACGTTCTCTTGTATTTTTTTGTTAATTTTATTAATTAAAAATTAAATCAACATGGAAACGCATTGTAATGAGGCATTGTAATGAAAATCGTAATGAAGATGGTAAGGATGTTTATGAAAAAAGAAATGAATATACGAAAGGAGGAAAATTTTATTTGATATTTTGCTAACTTATTATAGCATTTTCTGAAAATTTTCAAATATTACAATAATTTGAATTTTAAATTTTTGTATTTTTTGTATTGCTACAGTAATAAATTTGTATAATATTTTGTATAATATTTTTGTATTGCTACAATGCTAGATACCGTTTCATCTCTATGATCCATCAGTGATGAGTCATGGTCTGATGAGTCATATGGTGAGTCATAGTCATATGAGTCATACTCGCACTTATGAGTCATAATTATGACGAAATGGAATCTAGCAGTGTTTTTCGTCGTTCTTCAGCTTCTGGTCAAAAATGACCAACAAAATTCACGCGGATAGGTAACACTCGCATTTTGAGATATTCAAAAAAGAAGTTAGCCAATATACAAAATACCTTGCGCTGGAATTTGCAAGTGCTTTTGCTAATGATCCTTTTTGGTGAAGTGGTGGTGCTAATTCAGCACTCAACGACGATGTTACTAAAGGTTTTCTAGTACATCACTCACATGATTCGATGATTGCCTTCTGCTAGTCCTCCTCTGCATCCAACAGTGGGAAGGAACTGGCACTGATGAGTCACAGTGATGACGAAACGGCATCTAGCAGAGTTTTTGGTCGTTCATCTGCCTCTGGCTAAAAATGACTAGCAAAATTCACGCGATTGTTATCACTCTCGTTTTGAGATATTCACAATTGTTCTACATATTATGAATATATAAAGATTCTAGCTTTAATATTATGTCATAAATAGCGGTTAAAATAAAATAAACAAATTAAAAATATAGTCGACTTAATTATTCGTTTTAAAATATAATTTGATATAATCTAGTATAATTTAATAAAACTATTTCAAAACTAATTAATCTTTATTACAAAGATAACATAGAAAATGTTCCGTATTTAAAGATATTTTATTTGTATATATAAATTCAACAAGACGAGTTCTTCACACTAGTTTGAAATTCTAAGCTCTTAGCATATAACTATTTACAGTAAGTGTCTGATATAAGATACGTCCTATGATGATTTGCCTATAGGCACAGAGAACAACAACAGTTACAAATGTAACGTATGCATTACATGTATATATTAAATGTCTGTATATATGTGTGAACGTTGTACATATATATGTTATATGTAAGATTTGCTGTTCAATTATTGCAAGTATTCATATAACATTTTTAATTTACGAATTACAACAAAAGAACAAATGTCAAATAAATAGTTAACCTCTTCGTAAAACACACATAATCAATAGAGTTAGACCCTCTTCATTATCACTACTTTTAGATAGCGCCTGATTATCTAAAATATCTGAAGCAACAAAACCACCGATAATTAACTGTTCTGTTTCCTGTCCATTTGTTTGTTTATAGTGGGCATGATTATTTGATTTGTTTCACGAAAGTTAGTTAATAATTCCGTTTCATAATAAAAACTTCCGTCTGATTCATGATTATCACTATTTGCGTTCGAAAAACTGTCATGTTTATCGAACTGTATGTCATGTGACATAAAATCGACGGTCTGTTTACTAATTTCGGTTTCTGGCTGTTAGTTTATAGGTAAAGATTCAGGATCATCAGCGTCATTATTATTCGATGAATTGTTACATTGTTGCAGAAAGGTGTCAAAATGTGGCTTAATTTTGCTTGAAAGACTTTGGGGCTTTACTGTGATTGCTGAGCTTAATACTTTTAGTGCGAATTTTCCGTTTTCTTCTATAAGTACACAATCTCTGTTGGAACACAATTTATGAGTTCCTGTAAAAACTGACGTATCGACACTAGATCCTGGTATATTAGCTGGCGTGACAGTTACTTCATTTGTATTGTTAAATTCAATGTATCCAGGAACGGACTGATCAATTGACGATGGAAGAGAGTCAACTGCCAGATCAAGTGCCTGGAAGGGGTTCATTCTTAGTGTGGGATTCTCCATTATGGGGTTAGCGATCTCGTAATACGGTCGGTTTAACATATCAATGCTAGATAATATAGCTTTTGAATTTCCTCTCATGAGTGCTATTGATATTCGTTGAAAGAGCCGTGCAGATGCGATGCTGTATGGTATAGATGATCGAATTGCTAAGTATCGGGCGATTCGTCTGTTGATTTTCTCCCCTTCCATATTCCAGCCGCCGTAACACTCCAAGAATGCAGGTACGAAGTTATATCCCGCCTCAATCATTTTAGCACGGTACTTTCTATCTTTGACCGATGATGCGTACTGCGCAGCTGCATAACCAGGCACAATAGCTGACTGGCGAAGAAACGATTACTGTAGTGGATGTGTTACCGCGAAGTCTATAGCATCTGAAGGATCCCCGTAGATCTGTATATATGTATGTATATACATATACATGTTATATATAACATGTATAAGTATATATGTATTGATACATTGTTTCGTATGGGATCATGAAGATCGATTGAAATCGGGACTGGTGATCCTTTGATGGATGCTTATTTATGTATTGAAAAGTTGCTAGGTCACACAAGGTGACTTTCGCATTGAAAACCAGCTACAGAATTCGTCCTTCATGATGTTCAACTCAACACACCCTGACAACCAACGGAACCATTGCCACAGCCGTTTTCGTTTCGCCCGCTTTTTGCCACATGTTGGTAGTCCCGGGCTCGTCAGAAGGCTGGCTACCAACTCTTCACCTTTTGAAACTTGACACATCCGAGATTCGAGCTGTTGCTCTCCGTACTTTAGCTTGCGCTCTTGACTGCTAGGCTACGAATCCAGGATTACCAAATTTCACACAGTATATGAAACTTTCCATCATGATATCCAGAAATTGTATTATCCGAGATACTTTCTGGCATGCTTATTATAGATTATTTCGTATGGGATCATGAAGATCGATTGAAATCGGGAATGGTGATCCTTTGATGGATGCTTATTTATGTATTGAATAGTTGCTAGGTCACACAAGGTGACTTTCGCATTGAAAACCAGCTACAGAATCCTTCTTTCATGATATCCAATTCCACACACCCTGACTACCAACAGAACCATTGCCACAGCCGTTTTCGTTTCGCCCGCTTTTTGCCACATGTTGGTAGCCCCGGGCTCGTCAGAAGGCTGACTACCAACTCTTCACCTTTTGAAACTTTACACATCCGAGATTCGAGCTGTCGCTCTCCGTACTTTGGCTTGCGCTATTGACTGCTATGCTACGAATCCAAAATTACCAAATTATATATGTATATATACATATATATGATATATATATGATACTATATGAAATATATATGATATATATACATGTAATATATAGATATATAATATATATACATGTATAACATATACATGATATACATATATATGTTATAATAATTATAACGCCTATCTAACAAAAATTAAACCATCAAGTAAATATAAATATATGGATAAAATTGAATTAATAGAATCCTTAAATATTTTGATAAATCAAAATTATTTAAAAGTAGGGACATCTATATTTAGACAAGTAAAAAAGTGTTCCAATGGATGGTAATAGTAGCCCAATTATAGCTGACTTGTATTTAAGCTTTATAGAATATGAACTTTTTCATAACTGTGTAAAAAGCTAAATCTAAACAATATAAATATATGAAATATATGTTTCGATACATTGATGATATATGTGTATTTAATTCTAATAATTTTTATTCAATTAGTGAGCACATTTATCCAGAAAGCCTTATTCTTAACAAAACCAATATTAATGATAAAGAAGGTGTATATCTAGATATGAACATTAAATTAACATTAACTAAAACTACTATTAATTTATATCGTAAAGATGACATATTTAAATTTACAAGAAACATATTTTTGCATGAGCATTCATGCATACCATATAATATAAAATATAATACATTAAATAATGAAATTTTAAGAATTGCAACAATATGTAATGATATTGGCTTTCTTCAAAATCATTTAAATAATTTAATAGATACATATTTTAAACTAGGTTACTATAAAAATAACATCAAGCAGTAAATAGTAAAATATATAAATCAACACAATAATATAAAGAATAAATTTAAACTCTTAAGTGGCAAATTTTTATGGATGGAAAATAAATAACATACTTTGTATTATAATATGATACTGGATTGTAATTTCAGAGGAAATACATCATTAGCATGTATTTAACTTCGCTGCTATGTTGGGTAGAGGAGTTACCGAAACCTGATAGCAAATCAGTTCCTCCTGATGACCTCTAATTCTTATTCTGATACAACGTCTGTTATTTATTAGTCAATTCATAAAAATGACGTTTATTTAAAATTTCAAATTTTTATTTTAACTTGAATTTAATTATAGAAAATCTAAAAACAATTATTAATTTTATTATTTAATTATTAAATTTTGATTTAGCATTATTATGTTTTGTTTAGTTTATAATTATATTAAATACGTAGACTCAGTTAGATGATTTGATACTTTATTGAATAAGTTTATTCCTGTGAAATAAAAATTACAAGTCAATGAAACACTGCTAGATTCCGTTTTCGTTTTTATTAGTAACTACATATTGTTTACTCTTCATCTTTTCCATTGTGATCAGCTCGCGAAACTCAAAGGTTTTGTTATCATCTGAGTCCACGCGTTGATTGTATTGCAGCTCAGTTACTGTCGGGTTTTGTCCTAAAGACCACATCATGTTTAGTTCCGGATCGTTATGTATATTGAAGTCTCCATTGATCATATTAAAGTGCCATCCGGCCGCATCATATCTGTTTGTGGGGTCTCTAGATTCGTGAAGATCGTTATCGCATTAGGATAAGTTTGACGAAATAGGAGAAGAGCAATCGTCGCCGAAAATCACTACATCCCCGTTAATTCATGTTGCTTCTTCTGTATCAGCGAGAATATTTCCTGTTGGATAGTCGAATGCCGGATCACATATCCCGAAGTTGCCGATCGCAGAGTGCGTGTTGTCCAATGAGATGGAAGGGTTGCACAATAATTGCGTGTAATTTTGTCCGATATTGAAATCCGTATTCATTGTCCAGGTAGATGTGTTATCTTCTTTTCCACAATCACCAAGCGATGTCCTTACTTGATTGTTGCCCACAAAATTGTAACATTCATCAGCCTGGCTGTTTGAAATTTTTCGGTCATGATACGAATTCATATTCCGAAGATTGCCTTCTTCATCGTGTCCATCGTGGTTTTCTTCCAGTAGCAGGCAACGCTCGTCGGTCTCAGGAACGTTAAGTTTAATTTGAGGTCTTATTCCCAGATCCACTGCACGTTGAACAGTTTTGACTGAACTGGTCGTCAGTAGAATTGGAGGCTATTCGGGTCTCGCACCTCGCGCTCACAGAACGAGTTCGAGTTGGCCGTTGTTAATAAAGCAACTGGATTTAGTAAAAAGTCTGTTCGATCACGTTGATTATTACAACCTTCCAGACGTGTGTCATCGCAAAAATGGTCTGTATGAGCCGTTCCGTTCTGGACCTCGACCATATCACATATGCCTTGGCTGAAAGTTCGAATCCTAGGTTCGGACGCTGACCTAGGTAGGCTTGTGAAGGGCTGTATATTGTCTATCGAAACCAGAATCATTCTGGCGTTGCCACGCATTAAGGCGATGGACGGTCGTTGGAAAATTCGAGCAGCTACGATGTTATATCTAACACCACTTGTTATGCTCATGCGGCCAGCAATACGCCGGATGACGTTAAGGCCGGCATCATTCCACCCCAAAACACTCGATTATTGCGGTGTGAACTTGTATCCGGCTGCTTCCATTCTTGACCGATATTTACGATCTTTCACATTGTTGGCATAAGCCGCCGCTGCTGCCCCTCCACTTGCGCTCGCAATCTCTACGTATGCAACTTGTTGTGGGTGCGTGACTGCGAAGTCAATCGCTTCAGGAGGATCTCCGTATATTAGAATATCGGCCAGGCACTCTTTTACATCAGTCAATAACCCCCGGACCTCCAGGTCAACGTGCATACGTGCAAACTGGGCCGCTTCATAGATGACGTTTCTCATGCCATCGTGCCTCAACCCGCGATGACCACCATATTGGCAGGTAAGGGCGTGAAAACCCAGAAGTTCGGTATCGGAATAGCATCGCCCACACTTATGGTTAGGAGGGAAAATCGCTAAACCTAGCCATATGCGGCGAGAACGAAGAATTATGGTGGGGTTAGATCTAGAGCTTGGCTAATGTTAAGTGTAACCTGAAGCCATGACGCAGCTTTCGAACAGGCTGTCGCACGTAATCTGGCCTTATCCAGATTATTGGATTCCTCAAGCAGGCGATCAAAGCGCAGACGGTCAATGTGGAAGGACGTTGTGGAACCGTCGGAGCAAATATGTTGGATGTTATCTTTCCCAGTCAATACTGACAATTCTGACAATGCTCCCTCAAACCCGACATATTGGTTAGGTTCTCTGGACGAAATCTCGGAGACAGCTCGGACACTCTCGACAAACGCGTTGCTTGAATGAATTGTAGTATTCCTGAGACCGAAACCACCTAAGCGGAAGGGTAGAGAAGCCTGAATCTTAGCAGAGACAGTTAACTGTGAGGCTGTTAAATTTTCAAAAGCTTTCATGATAACATCATCAAAAGCCAGAGTGAAATTTCTTAGTGTTAATGGTGAATTGGTGCGCATTAGATGACCGATCTTGGGGCGGACGCAGTGTCTTAGGAGAAGGTAGGCCGACTGGGGATCTGGCAAGTTTGCAATGACTTCAATTTCTTTCGTGAGTCTTGGTAACAAATCCCTGAGCAAGACGTCTTTGATAAAGTCAGTTGAGCCAATTGGTGACCCCAACAGCTGAAAATTGCCTGTAGTGTTGTTAGCCGGAGATGAGTGGCAGAGGTTTGAACAAATTTGAATCGCATCAGGCACGCCGATTATTTCGGTTTTTGACCAATTAAGATGAAGTTTGAGTGTGAGGAAGTCAATACTCAAGGTGTTGAGGGACTGAGCGATTGCCTGTGGACTTCCACCGATTATCCCATCATCCAAATACCATTGATTGTATACAATGCCAGGGATATTCGAGATTTTCGAGATGGTGTTTTGAATCGCCAGCGTAAAAAGCATTGGAGATAGCGGGTCGCCTTGTTGTACTCCCTCCGATGATAGTAAAGGTCTGAACTGACCAAATCGTAAGGGGGAAGGCGATTTTAAGCAGAAAGATACCCACGACGACAGCTCTGGAACATTACTATTAACGGCGGAAATGATTGAAGATCTGCTAACACTATTAAAGGCGTTTGAAAGCAAGACTTTAGCCCACACCCAATTGGGATCATTTGATCGACTATGATGAGTGCGAGAGACGTTATGAACAATCATATCTACTGCATTTCGTGAGGCAACTCCGAGTTGTGTGGGAGCAAAGAATGATGCGAAGCGGTCCCGTAAGCGAGAGCAGGCACACTTTGAACATAAACGTCGTAACGTCTCACCCACCGCTACTGGTCGAATGCCTCCATCCTTTTTAGGGAGGCCGAAAAGATTTGCGCCTGCAATGAAGGGAGCTAAAGAATTCGGAGCAGAACCTGAAAGTAGTTTATTGACTAGATAAGTGAGTGTGTCCAGCAAATTACCGCCGGAATCGGCCTTAATCATATCGTGAAGATGTTCCGGCCTGAGTGCAAAACAACCTGGACCGGTTGACGAAGGAAATGACTCAATTGCCCGCAAAACCGTGATTCGATCAACGTTGAGTGGTCGAGTGTGTGAACGCAACAAAGCCGTTAAATCTCCCAAAGCGACTCCATGTTGAGAACAAACTCTCTGTGATGACGGGTGCAGAAGCTCTAGTTTACGACGTGTGTCAGTTGATGGGGAAGCTAGCCATGTAGAAGTTAGCCTTTGAACCGCTTTCCTGAAATTCTCGCGTCTAGTCAGTGATATTGCTGCGGATATATGGTTGGAAGCTGTATGGTTATCTGGCGTGACTATAAGACGTAGTTCCGAAGCGATTTCATCGAAAGTAGCATTACTAAATTTATTCATGCGTTGGAGTATCAGTTTTGCAGAGTCCGGGCGAGATCTGTTTAGGACCTTATTCGACGCGCTGATGTGAAAACAGATTTTCGGTATTGAAGAAAGCGAGCCCATGATTCCATGTCGTTTTGACATAGAGCCTGCTTTATTAAGTCTGTAAACATCGCATCCGCTCTGGCCCTCGTCTTCCAAGGGAGGCGGAAAATGGAAGACGCTTTGTGACTCCATACATCGTTGACAATACCAAGAGCCGATGCTGATGTGGATTTTATTATGACATCGTGAGGAGGGATGTAAGTGACGGACCCTGGATCTTCATGGCGAGAGTGCAAGGAAATCTGATCCCTGACAACGTTCGTGACGGTGTTTGGGATACTCATGCCCGAGCCAGCACATCGCGCACCATCGTGTTTATGCTATCTCAATTTACCAGTGCATTTGATAGTAATGGCGCGACGATATGTTTGACAAAGCTGTTTCGTCATTGATAATTGGTTTTGTTTTGCACTTGACGAATATCCTTTTGAATTAGTTGTCCTTGAATTATCCTTTTCGAATTTTATTTACTGAGTTTGAGAATTCACGTTGTATGCTATTTTACTTTAAAAATAACATACATACTTGTAAGAATTTTAATAACCAATACTTTTTTAACGTTACATACTGTTGAAATCTTTCATACTTCATACTTGTTAAAATATTTTAGTTATTTGAACCCACGAAAAGGCATTTTGTAAAGAATATCAAAATGCAATAATTTAATAAAAAATTATTGAAGATGGATCAAAAAGTTTGAGAAATAATTACACTTCCATACACAGTGTCCATACTATTATTATCTGTTTTAAGGAATTCAAAGTTAAGAAAATTTAAAAAATTCTTGATTATAATTACTTTAATTACGATATATAAATGCAATTCAATAGTTGTATTTCAAATCAATCGTGAATTTGTAGGTCAGTGTGATGTTCCTTAACAATCTACGATGTATAGAGATGAGCTATCAAGACAATCTACAACGTATAAACTTTTATACAAGCTCATAAGTTAATACGATATTCTTAACTGTGTGATATTCCTCAACAAGCTACGACGCACGATCGTTTATACAATCTCATATAAAGTAACTTTGGATTTCACTGAATATTCTAATATTCAGTGAAATATTCTTTATAATATTCAATGTTTTGTTAAATTTTATTAATTTTTAATAAATTTAATTCGATGTTTTTTAAATTTTTCACATTTTATTAATTAAAAAATAAATTAACATGGAAATATACTATTACAATTCATTGTAATGAGGCATTGTAACGAAAAACGTAATGAAGATGGTAAGGATGTTTATGAAAAAAGATTGTACGTGTATACACCTACAATTGTACATGTATGCACACGTGCAATCGTCGCCTCGCTCTGCTTGACATCGAAAGAATAGATAAATAAATATTTTTTCGAATAAATTATTATTATTAATGTTTCAACAGCACATAAAAGCATGGCTTAATTGGCTGGTTCACTGCAGAAAAAAAGAAAATAATAAAAGTATCACAAATACGAAAAAGCAGCTTTCCCCATGGCATCCTCATCCGTAATTTCTTTTTGAATTCCTTGATATCGCTACTGCACACTGTTGACTCTCCAAGCCTATTCCACAGAGATACAACTCGCCGATCAAATTGGACAGCTCGTGATTTTCTTATCCTTTCACGTCGCAGGGTTAAACCGTGGCCTCGGAGGATATTGGATGAGCGCAAATGAAGACAATCTCGAAGTGGATGATCCAAATCATTAAGAATTTGTCAGACCATACTCATATCGATGTACCGGCGGGTCCACGTGACAGTCTCAAGTCTAAGTGCTTTTAATCGATCAGGGTACGACAAAAATTTCAGTTGCGGTGCTAGCTTGGTAGCTCTATGAAGTACCCTCTCTGAACTAATATGTTCTTTTGAATTTTGGGGATACACACACGGCGCAGCATATAGAAGACGGCTCAACACATGAGCAAAGATTAGCGGACGTAGGGCAAATTGATTAAGTGCAATGAAAGTGCGTCGAAGTTGACCGATTATCCCCAACGCATTTGAACAAGCATGTTCAGTATGTGTGACGGTACTCAAATCACTGTTTATCCACACTCCCAAGTCCTTATATTTGCTCACTCGTTCTATATCACAGCTTTGAAAGCTATAATCAACTAAAGATTGAGCATTTTCGCCACAAACACGTAAATGTTTGCATTTTGATATATTTACAATCAACTTATTGTGCACAGCCCAATTTTCGACTTCATCGATATCCCGTTGCAGTTTAACTATATCATTGGGTGAACGAATTGCCCGCCAGATTTTCAAATCGTCTGCATATAAAAGCATCCGATAATCAATAAATTCCGGGATATCGTTGATGTAGACACTAAATAACAATGGACCCAATACTGAACCTTGAGGCACCCCTATATTACATGGCCGCGAAGAAGAGTAAAAATTATCTACATGCACACAATAACTACGATTGCTTAAAAACGATGCAATCCATCAAACAAGCAAAGAGGAATGCCACTTTTCTCTAGTTTATTTAGGAGGAATCTATGGTCTACTCTGTCAAATGCCTGCGAGAAATAGAAGAATATGACGTCAATAGCAATGGATACGGCTTTATTAGCTGACCAATCAAGATAGGCTGCGAGTAGATTAGTAACTGTCGAAGTAAGTAGATTAGAGTAGATTAGTAACTTCGACGAAGATATATCGAAGATAACAAATCAACACCTTTGGAGTTTGTCTCTTTAAGACGATGCAGTTCAGCTAAAACTTCCTCAGGAGTTATCAAATTAGCTATGTCTAATTTGTCTAGATCGATTCTCCTGGCGAAGTCGGCAACCACCCCAGTCACACGAGGTAACTGAGGTGCCACCGCCTGCCATCCATTGGGTAACTGCCATAAAGATAGTTACCACTCGACAAAAGAAGAGCTGATACCATTCCTTTGCCACGTTATAATCAACCTCCTTCTCCGTCATTGCTTTCAACATCCCGAGATAGGCGGCCAGCTCGTGTGTATCTCGTGGTTTTGCTCGCGGGTTATTCAAAGCAGCCTCGATCCGAGTGATGAGCTCTGCAGTATCTTGCTTTGATGGCGATGCTTTTCCACTAAGGCAGGAAGAATAGCTAAGGTTGTATTCGTAGGCACGAGGCGGTAGCTAAGCGTTGCCGTAGTCAGGTCGTCCGCAGTGGTCTTCGCGGCAGCATCTTCCAGCACCGACCATAGTTCAAGTTTCTCTATTCGTGCGGGTATGGGCACACCCGTTAACCCAGCTGTATCTCTTTGAATCTTCAGATAGGGTATTGTCGTCTAGTCGAATTGCGGATTCAAATGCCCGTCCATTAGACCTGTTGACATGCGTTTGGATTTCGCCTGCCAACACGCTCAGGCGCATTCAATGGAACATGTGCCGTCGTTCAGCCAATGTTTTCGCGTCACTTTTGTTCCAGGCTATAAGCTCGAATTCGTATCGGGACTACGAGCGGCCATTTTGCTTCCTAAAGCTTTGATTTCAATCCATGCAATCACGTGGTCAAGTCGGCTTCAATGTCTGCGCAAATATGGAAAACCTTATAGATTTGTTTGAGAGCAGAAAGGAACGCGAATGCTTGCCGGATTCAAACACTGATCCTACTAGAAAGAGATCCAGTTTAAAGTCCACAACCAATAATTTTGCTGATACTATTGAGCTGGCCAGGAGCGGTAATTACAGAAAGGCAATGCGCCGGCTCGTTTCAAGCAGTGTATGCGACTATTCTCTTCCGATCCTCGAAGAACTGGCCAAGTTGCACCCGAGGTTGGATGAACTTTCCACTTCTCCTACTCCAGGTTTTACCACTCCGTTGCCGATCGATTCGGACATAATCAAGGCTGCAGTGTCGTCTTTTCCACCTGTCTCCTCCCCCGTTTTTATTGGCATTTTTATTGTCTGGCGTTGCATCCGATCATCGCGTCTATCTCCGACATTGATGGAATCGGATTCAACAAGTGGTACCTTGACGATGGTATTGTAGCTGGTTCGTCTGAGGCTGTTGTATAGACTTTAGTGTACCTTTCATCAAGCTTCCCTACCATTGGTTTGGAGATGAATTAGAAGAAGACAAAGTTAATAAGAGAGGCGAGTCGAATCGCATTGGTAAGGCGGATCTGTCCTTTAATTACCCTCGCCAATACGTCGGGCAATTTCTCAATTCTAGGCTCTCTTATCGTATCTCGAGTTTACTGTTCTAACTTCCTGAACAACACAATCGGAACTGCCTCGGAGATCACCATTGACGAGAAGTTCGCGATTTCTCGTAGCAATACTTGACCTGCTACCGTGGAACTGGAACCCGTAAGGTCCTTCAGGTGCAATGGGCTTAAACCGTCAGGTCCACCAGCCGCAATTTAGGCGAAGGAACTGATTGCGCGTGTGACCTCATCTATGGGAGTCGCTGCCTAATAAGCTGAGTCATTGGGAAGGTCTTCCAGTCTGTCGGAATCATGGATTTGGCTAGGAGGGTATAATCGTTGCAAATCGCATGACGTGTCGGCACTGTAATTTGTAAAGCTGTATTTGCTCGCTAACAAACAAATTGCGCCGCGATCGTCCCCCAGTTCCACCTTTTCGGATATTTTTCTGCGTAATTCTTCATTGTCGTCACGTTTACATTTTCGCTTTCTTGGTTGGATCGAGATGTGAGTGCGTTGAGTACTGCTACTGTAGACATCCCCTCCTACCTCCGAGGAATAATGTGAGGCAGCCATTTCGACTAAACTGGTTAGAGTGCCGGTATGATGTGCCGCTGGTAATTATATTATCAGCAAATCAAATAATAAATTCAAATAATAAAATCAATAAATTAAAATAAATAATCAATAAATAATAAAATAAAATAAATTCAATAATAAAATCATGAAAATCATAAAGAATCATAAAAAAATTCATCTATAACATTTATACAATCATTTATATAATAATATTGAATAATCTGGTTGATCAATGCTTGATTAAAATCAAGCATTGATCAACCAGATAAGGAAGCACTTGTTAGATTAAGATTTCAGCGTTCTCAATCTGGTTAAGCCAGGAGAATACGTTAGCATAATAAAATTAGGCGGTCTGTCGGAAAATTTATTTGTATTCGGCATTCAGTTTTTGATATGCTATCACTGATTTGTTCTCAAGTACAACTAGAACCGGTCTTGCCCGATAGAATAGAATAAAATTTATTTAGAGTGGCCTTTGTGGTGAATAGAACCACTTACAGGCCCATTATAAAAATTAAGACAAGTTTACATCTTGTTGAGATATTTCCGGACCTCTTAGACTAACTTGTATTTTAGCTGGCTACATAATAGCTTCAGCTATCGGGTCGCATTACGACAGAAAGCATGCTGTCCAGACAACTCCACAGGGCGGGACTCATCAGTGGACGTTTATGTATCATCGTTGTTTCGCCCCTCAGCATACAATATATTGACGATAAACATCGTGGTCCTCCATCTGATTGAAATGATACATTGAAATCGTCTTGTTGGTAGTCGGTTGAATTTCATTTTGTTGAGATATTTCCAAACCTTTTCGACTAACTTGTATTTTAGCTGGCTACATAATAGCTTCAGCTATCATGTCGCATTACGACAGAAAGCATGCTGTCCAGACAACTCCACAGGGCGGGACTCATCAGTGAACGTCCCTGTATCATCGTTGTTTTGTCCCTCAGCATGCACTATATTGACGTTAAACATGGTGGTCCTCCATCTGATTGAAATGAGTCATTGAAATCGTCTTGTTGGTAGTCGGTTGAATTTAATTTTGTTGAGATATTTCCGGACCTCTTCGACTAACTTGTATTTTAGCTGGCTACATAATAGCTTCAGCTATCAGGTCGCATTACAACAGAAAGCATGCTGTCCAGACAACTCCACAGGGCGGGACTCATCAGTGGACGTCCCGCCCTGTGGAGAAAAGTGTCCCGCCCTGTGAACTAAAGCAAGATCGCCTGATAAATTAGGTAGTCCACGTATTATTACGTTTGACGAGCGCCGTTGTTGCCTATAACATGCTTGAATTATTGTTAGGGGAGATGTTGATTGACCATCGAATTGAGATGTTGCGAGTACTGAGCGAGTCACTTCTTTACGGATAATAGATGCGAAAGTTTGACGAGGTATTGATAACTCTGGATTAAAAGTTGGCACGAAAGGCGAAGAAGTGAGTTCGAGAGATTCTATTCATGTTTGTAAATCATTAATAGAGGAATTGGCGTTCACTAACGACTGTTTTAAGTCGGATAATAACTTAGCGGAACATAACCCACACAGAAAATCTCATGTGAAAAATTCCCTGGAAACTTGGCATGGCACATTTACGGAAGAATATATCTGACAATCCAACGCAGTACACTTTAAATCTAGTGAAACAAACTCCCCTTGTGTGATAATAGGTGACAAGGATGGTAATACACAGTTTGGAATCTGTATAGCACTAGCAGCAAGAGAAGAATTGAATTGCGACACAGAATTTCCAAGACGAGTTGTTGAGATGTCGTTGTAGCGTAATGTGGAATTTTCACTATTGAGAGATATATGGCTTTCTATAGATCGTGATCGGTTTATTTCTTTAGAATTACCTTTTTCACAGTTTTGAGCATAGCAGTCCACGCAAGTACGACCAGCTTTAGCACAGATGCAACTTCGACATAATGAGTTTTTACTGTTAAAGGAATAGCAACGTGAAGATGTAGACATTACCTAGCCCGTAACGCGGCGAAAGCTTTGGCAATATATATAATAACTAACTCAGCCTTTGATCTGATTAACTTTTGCATTTTAACAACATGAAGCTGAGAGATAAGTGGATATTTAATTCTATTGTTATATTTAATGCATGCATCACATTTTAATGAATTGCAATTTATGCATATAATCAGTTTAATAATTTTATGAATAGTCAAATTAATTTCGTAAATCTAATGAAATATTTATTTTGATTCTAAACTGTTAGGTCTACACTGTATGAAACTCATATGTTGATGAGTTTCACAAGTAAGCAGGAAATGTTTCGTTTAACTTAGCGATGAGTACGAAATTATTTTCTCGAATGGGCGTGCCAAAATTCATTTCATAAAGAAAATCTAGGAAATATTACAAAGGAAATAAATTAAACGCAATTAAAATTGCGACGAATTACACGCCATATAAATACAAGAATTTTCTGCCGATATCAAAGTTTAGCTAACGTTCAAATTAAAAATCTTGCAATGTCGTCTGTAAGAGAAGATTATCATGAAGAATTAGAGGCTGGAATAAATAAGCAAATACAAATGGAGCTGGAAGCTTCCTATACATACGAAGCAATGGTCAGTGAAAATAGTATATCCTTTAGAAAATTAAGCAAATTTGTCTTTTAAATATAGACCACGTCTATTCTCATTTTTTTGCTAATACAAAAGCCGATTGGTTGAAGACATTCTCAGGCAATACAGAATAATTTTTTAAAGTTTAAACTTTTGTTAATTTTAATTCAATACAAATATTTTTCAGTCTGCATATGGTGATTTGATGTAGACGAAAAATATCAAATAGAGAATCGTCATATCCGTTCGTATCTGAAGCGTAACCAAAAAACGTATCTGATACATATGATATTTTTATTTTATTTCTCGGAGGTGAAAGACAACAAGAGACGAGCAGCGAACTGTTTCTCTGTGGTTTGCAATACTGCGACTTAGCAAAATCCTACTGAGAAAAATAGTTTGGAAAATGAATGTGTTCGGTAATAACATCTGTTAGAGGATAACTGTATATAAAAAACTATATCTAGACAACGAAATATTTTTGCAATAGGGAAACCAACCCTCTATCTTACTCATCCATTTGTTGTATAAAAGCAAAAACATGGTCTTCTAAGCAAAAGAGATACATCTGAAATCAAAAAATAATTACATATATACTAAAAATTCAACTAATGGAGAGTGGAGACAATTCAGAAGTGGCGTCTGCAGTAAACAAACAAATTAACTTAGAGTTAAATGCATCATACACCTATGAGGCCATGGTAAGTAATAATTTTTTAATTCTTTTTTAAGAAATAGCTAATGCTATAAAAATTATATTTTTTGTAATATTATAATATTAAGTTTGATATATCTGTGCAGTCACTGTTACCATTGAAATTTTGATGACTTTTTTTTATTTTGTACGCTTACTTTAATCATATCTATACGCCAACTGCAGTACGCTACATTTCAGTATTGATGGACCTCATCAGCTATTTATCCAATACCTACATTTTACGTTTCGGCCCTTTTTAATGCTTGCTGACAATTACTCGACTTCTCTGCTTTCATTGGCAATTAGATTTAATGACAGACTTTCGTTTTACATTTTGCAAAATTTATTGAAATCATTTCTGATTTTAAATTAAATATGCGTTGGTAGTGAGAGGATCTATCTTTAATTTAAAAACCTACCTATTTTTATTATAAATTAAATTATAATTATTAATTTAATTACTATTTAATTACTAGTGGAAATCTTAGCACATTTCGGAATAAAGTTTGTCTGTTAGAAAAACATCCAGGAAGTATAAAGAAGATTCCGTTTTTTTTTCAATTTTAATTTCAACATGTGCAATAAACTATCACATCAAGTGAATTACCTTTCGCGTATAAAAAGAATGAGGTGATGTTTAATAATAAAGCAAATTTTATTCTAAAAATATCATATTAAATTTATTGAACTTAATAAATTATATTTGTTCGATTTTTTTTCAGTTTTATATTGTGGGTTAGTTTTTTCTCTGTCTTGAATTTTGTTTTGAAAATGTTTGTACAATTCATTTGATGTAATAATTTATTGCACAGGTTTATTGCTTTTTTCTTTAAGTTTGCAATGTTATACGATAAAACTTTAATATAAGAAACTTTGGCGTGTTGTGAAACAGTAGTTCCTGATGATGATAGCAGCAGCTACTGAAATATTGGACTGAACTATTTTATCGAATAAATTGTCGTTTGTTTGGTTCCATTTTTACAATAAAAAGAACCAAATTGAATATTTGCAATAAAATTTATTATTTTAAATGTAAAAATAAAGATCGATTTTTATGAATTGACTAATAAATATTATAATGTAGAAATTATAATATTAAAAATACAATGTAGTTGAATAATGAATATGGGTCGACAACAATCAAATTGATTTCGACAGCCAAACTCGAACGAATCTAACTCAAATTGTTTTTAAAAAGTAATTTGATTTTAAAAAATCTATAGATGTAGAACATTTATATAATATTTTTTATCTATGAAGCCATGGTAAGTCCCTGCAATAATTTTTTAAATCCTTTTTTAGAAATATCGAATGTTATAATAAAATTTATGTTTTTGTAATAGTATATAATATATAATAATTTATATTTTTTATAAAATATATCATAACATATATCATATACCATATTAACATATGCCTTAATTCGTAATGGAATGAAGGCATATAAAAAGCACGTAATGTAAGGAATATAAATCTAATTTTTATCCAAATCTGAACAAATATAGGTATATCTATTTTATAAATCATCAAACATGAATGGGTAGTAATGCGTTTTTTAAATTACTCGAGAAGTGTGTCTTCGAATCATAACTCAATGTGTTCAAATATAATTTACAATGGGCAACTTTTATTAATGGCGAATAAACGAATGAGCCAAAGGCTTTACGCATTGTATATTCGAGTCCCTTAAAATCACATATGCTCTATGCATCTCACGCGACATACCCTTAGCTGAAATCAGAATTGAGTGATTTCGACAACATTTTGAGAAGAGCCACGCACTTAGTTCTGGCAACTCGATCCATTCCTTATCCAGCTAGACTAGAGACGTTGGGTATAATATCTATTGAATGCGATCTGTTGATTGCAGATCTTACACTAGTGTGGATGTCGCTGCGCGTGCCTAACCATCAGTGTAAGCAGCTGTTCTGTCTTTGTGAATCCTCAATGTTACGTGGACAAAAGCTATGTTTGAAGCATCGCTCAAATCATCGAACAAATTGCACGACAGTGATGGATCGTGTCTGTAAACGATGGAATGGATCATCACCTGGTATGATCAACAGCTCTTCTGCTGCGCAATTCAAAGAACGCCTAAAGCTTGACCTCGTGAAATCTTGATGTTTTTTTACGTGTTTTTACCATGAATAATTCATTCAGTAATGTCATATTAAGATATACAGTAAATTGTTGTAATTTTGAATTAAACGAGATTATAATGTGAAGCCAACATTATGTATCAAAAATACATTTATCACTTACAATAGAGACAAGAACAAATCTTTAATAAGCAAGATTGACTAAAATACAATGTTCAAAAGAATCACAAGTCGATTAAAAATTGGTCAGTAGTTTTTTTCCGCCATCGCCTCCACAACGCAAGAAGCGTTCCCTTGCTGTACAACTACGCTCAGCCGCTGGATCAGATAGCTACTTGCTTTTGCGCATCCTGTTGTTCTTTTAAGCATGCCGGTCAGGCTTCGATCAAGGCTTTTGTTGATGGGCCGTATGCACCGAATGTTTCGACCGCAACCGGCTGAAATTCGTATATTCGCTGGATGATGCATCAAGTGCAGTTAATCTTATTTTAAAGGAGGTCACTGGTTTGCAGCATAGAATTATTCGGATAGGAAGATTAAGATCGCTAGCTAATTTTCTGACTCTGTTGAAAAATATCTTGGTCAATATTCCGTTTTCTGGTAACGTAAGGAAAAACTTAGCTGGGAGCGGACGTTCTTTTACTACTCTCTGGCTACGCCACTTTCTGCTAACTTTGTCAACAGTATGCGCTAAAAAACTACAGGGACAACCTAAACGCACAAATGTGTCAGTTCAACGTCGAAGCTCGTATTCTCATATGGTAACGTTACTGCAAGCATTGAAAGCCCTAGAACAAAACGAGGCGAAAATACCCAATTTAGTATGTTTGGCGTGACAACTATCCCAACGAATTGCTAGATTAGTCTCAGTACGTTTCCTGTACACCGAGGTTAGAAATCTGGACTCTGACGACTTTACTAAAACGTCGAGAAACGAGATGCAATTCTCACACAGAGTCAGGAAATTAGTTAGCGATCTTAATCTTCCTATCCGAATAATTCCATGCAGCAAACCAATGACCACCATTAAAATAAGATTAACTGCACATGCGAATTCTCCCTTGGTCGGGCTTATTACGTATTAGCATGTCGGGATTGTGATGCTGTTTACATTCGTGAAACCGGTAGCGACCTAAAAGTCAGAATACGGGAACATAGAGCATCAATTCGCACAACGGCTAATTCTCATGTTGCTGATCGCGTAATTGCAACTGGACAATCTATAAATTTTGAGTCTCCATCAGTGTTCTCATTTGAACCCGACATCAGGCTGCCAAAAATAAAAGGGGCAATATTAATTAGACAACAAAAACCAACAATGAACGGCAACAATGGTCATACTTTGCTCACTTAGAATACCCTGTACATTGTAAAATTTGCTATTGTGTTTTGTTTTTACTTTGTAGATTACCTTGAAAATGGTTTCGCTTAGAAACCGAAATATTGGTTTTAACAATAATTTTCTGTCGGCAGATGCATTTTCTTCTTTCAACTTTCTCTTATTTTACCTCTTGAGGTGCATCTCTCCCTTTTTCTCCATTGTGATAAATCACCATTTTCCTTTCTTTACACATCGAGTAAACTGCATGGGTTCCACCATTTCGGTGAAGTGGGCCGCCAAATTTGACTGGATTCATAAGTGCTTTAGAGAGGGCAAGGTCGGCCTTGAAACGTGCCTAGTGTCTATTATTAAGAGATACATTTAGGTGAGCTAATAGTGTACCTGGGCCTTGTCTTATTTTTAAGAGGATATTTCCCTGAGCAATGTATGTTGCTCAGAGAAACATTGTTGCCCAGGGAAACAACAATTCTCTATGCTCATTCTCTTGGAAACCGAAATATTGTTTTTAACAACAATGCTCTGTCGGCAGATGCATTTTCTTCTATCAACAATAATGTGGACCGACATTCTCGACTCTCTTTCAAATTTAAGAGAAAGTTAGAATCAAGTCGACCGCGTATCTTTAAAACATGTGACCATATGTTTCCCAATTAAAATATGCGTCAAAAACGTTAATACCAGCAATATCAAACGGGGTGACTAAAATCATTGTAATGGCGATCTCCTTTCTCTATATGTAAAAAACATCAGATGCAAGTGGACATTATGGACCGGGTTTTGGAGAATTTTGGTGATGGACTCCAGGAGTTTAAGATATCTGTCATATACAGATCCTTACTGCTGAAATCACACCAAAAGAAGATTGGTTAGGCCGTGGACTTGGCTCAATAATAATACAGGAATATAGACTCCTCTAAAACTCTGTCAAGGCCTAATGATCCAATTCAACCCTATGATTCCCATACCAACTGGCAAACTTCTCTTTATTGATTATTTTCCAGAACGAGGACTTAGAAGGGTTAAGGAGAACAATGATAGCCCTATCCCTATTCAGTTAGAGTCTGTAACAAGAACTCCGAAATTCTTTGAGCGAACCTGTCTGAAGGAATCGGTAAGATTAGGAAGATTGACCATTTTAGCCATTAGAATGTTGTCTAACATTGTGATTATAAATTTGTCTGCGCCATTTGCTAGAAGTGATTGATTCAAAGTACTTCGCCTTTCTGTTGGTGATAGAATAATATTATGTGGTGATATAATTTTATTTAATTCTGACCGATTTTATACAGGTCAGTACAGAATTAAATTTGTTTCATCATATATGTAAATTAAATATATGAAATATTTCGATTCAACCCTCAAATCATTTGGAGTAGCAACAAAAAAGCCTATTTTAGCCATTGTTTAATCTTGTTCAATCTTATTCAATCTTGTTCCAAATTTAGATAACGACGACTTAGGTGAACTTGAGAAAACATTTCGACTCTCTTAAATAAGAATTATTACTGAAACAAATGGGAAATTTATTCCAATTGCAGTTGTCCAGACTTCCACAGACAACACTGAATTACTCGCTGATCATTGCTCTAACCAATTTTTGGGTGCAAACTTGAAATTTCAGATTATTGGCAGGGATAAGTTCACATTCACTCACTGCAATCAGTGTCCCAAATGGAAACACTGGTATTTTACCAGCACCGCAGTCTAAAATGCGACCCTTGCATTGACAATGATCATGGGGATGCCCAAAGTAGTCGGACAACTAAATGTCCTGACTGTCATGGGTATCACGCTGCTTGGTCAAGAAAGTGTCTTGATTTTTAAAAATACAAGTTGAGACACACTCTAGCACCAAAAGCTGACCTGGTTTATTTCCCAAGGGATGAAACGGTTAATTTCCCCCTCAAAGAAAATAAAAAATCAATATATTCTCCATCTAGCACCCCTGTCATTCACAATTATATCTGCTCATCTGCCTCGACTCCTACCAGCTCTGTCCGTCCACTACTTCCACGAAATCGTGTTCCTTCGCGCAATCGCTGTATTATCATATCAAACTTAAAGCTTTCCGAATCTGCTTCTCCACAATCTCGCCTCGATGATGATGTATCTGCTTTCAGGTCTATCCAAGCAACCATTCTTCCTGATGATAACCCATCCCTATTCCGTCAAATCCACGGAAAATTTCCGTCAAATCAACGGAAATTTTCACGTTGTGTTACGCACGAGGCCAAAAATCCGATGGCGTCCCGCTTCTCATCATGTCTTCTTTGCTAGTCAATCTCGCTCCTGAGCATACCTTTTGTCTTAGCCATTTCAACACTAACTCCATTCTTCATAAAGCTGATCTGCCCTTGATATCTTCAATCAATTAGCTATCGATATTCTCTGCATTACCGAATCCTGGCACTGACTCTGAGGATCTTGCTATTCGTCGTTTATGTCGCTCGGGTTGTTCTCTAGTTGAATCAGCTCGTCCTTTTGTCTCTCCCATATCTACTGCTTCTAACCATGGCGGTATTATTGCTATTGCTCGTCACCCAACGTCACTGTGTAAAACTAACGCTAACATCCATAAACCTTCGTTCGATTTACTTATATGTAGATTATCAACTCATTTCCCTATGGAACTTAAGATTTTATACCGTCTAGTCTCAGCTGCCCCCTTACGTATGTTCGTTTACGACCTTGCAGATCTTCTTTCTCATTGTTCATTGTTTTCTACTCCTTTTGTTCTCGGTGACTTTAACATTCGTCTTGATCGTACAGCTGACTCTGATTCTATCACCCTAACTAATATTTTTTTCTGATTTTAAGTATAAATTACTTTCCACAAGCCCCACTCATATTCTCGGCGGTGCTCTCGACATCATTGCAGTTCCCACCCCCTTGTCAATTACTGATCCTGGTTTGTCCGATCATTTCCTTGTCACTCTTACCCGTCCCCATCCCATCCTTGTTCTCCGCCTCCAACATCAGCTACTCCGAGTCGACCTTTGAAACTTCTCGATATCCCTATTCTCTGCACAACTTTACTCAATTCTTCGCTCTTTTCGCTTTTACTTAACTATCTTTCTCACGATGATCTCTGCATTCTGTTTGATTCTGAACTTACGTCGATTCTCAATCACATCAGGGCTTGCGCCATGCTCCCTTGTTCGATTCCGACTGTTGTCTTTCTAAGCGTCGACTTAGTCATTCTTTTCTCGTGTTTAATCGTTTTCTTAAACGTTCTTCAAACTCACTCACTCTAAATTTCCGTGCTTCCCATATTTATCTTCGACGTTCCCATCTCATTCTTATGCGTACTAAACGTACTCTCGCGAAATCAACTCGAGTCATCTTCCAACTCTAAATCTCATTGGAAAATCTTAAACTCAATTCTTTTAAGATAATCTACACCATGTAACAAAAATCCTGGTGAATTTTCTTCTTATCTACAATCTAAGCTATCTAATTTACTTTCTATTTGAATAATGCCTCCAAAGCTATTATTCCTTCCCGTTTCGTCTGATGAAGTTTCTTCGGTTATTCTGTCATTACCTAATAAAACATATTTTTCTAACTCAATTCCCAGATACTTGCTTAAAAATATCTGCTCATCTATCTCACCCTTGCTAACTACATTGTTCAACCTGTATACCCGTTGTCACATTTCCTTCCAACTGAAAATGCGCCACAGTTCGTCTTCTTTTCAAAAAGCAATCTCTTGACCCCTCACTACCATTTTCGTACCGTCCAATCTCACTTCTCCCAACCCTCTACAAACTCCTTGAGCGTCTTGTTCTCAAGCAAGTTAATGCATATCTATTTTCCTCCAACTTGTTTCTTCCATTCTAAGCTGCTTTACGCTCTAATCATTCTACTGAAATTGCCTGTCTGATCTCGCGCGATAAAAAATTATGTAGTTTATCTTGATCTCTAATCTGCTTTTGACATCGTCGATCACTCGATTCATCTCCACCGTCTTCGTCATGATTATGGCTTCTCTTTACCCGCTGTAGCTTTGTTTTCTTCATATCTATCAAACCGTATACTTCGCGTCTGTTCTTACTCTTCTCTTTCCCATCCTTCTTCCATCCTATCCGGTGTGCCTCAACGCTCCGTATTAGGCCCTTTGCTTTTATGTATTCTTCTCGGTGATTTGTCTTCGATTTCTCATACATTTAACTTCTATGTTATGCAATATGCTGATGACATTCTCATCTATGTTCATGCACCTGTTTATCGTATTCACGATCTTAGTGTTTCTGCTTCCGACTGTCTTGTCTTAATTTCTAATCATATCGTCTAATTATATTATTTATAATCATATCGTCTATCTTTCTAATCTAACCATCGTCTTTGTCATGATTATGGCTTCTCTTTACCCACTGTAGCTTTGTTTTCTTCATATCTATCAAACCGTACTTTTCGCGTTTGTTCTAACTCTTCTCTTTCCCATCTCTTTCGGTGTTCCACAAGGCTCCGTATTAGACCTTTGATTTTCTCTTTTTCTTCTCGGTGATTTGTATTCTGTTTCTAATACATTTAACTTCCATGTTATGCAATATGATGTTGACATTATCATATATGATCATGCACCTGCTTATCGTATTCATGATCTTAGTGTTTCTGCTTCCGACTGTCTTGTCTCAATTTCCAATCATCTTTCTTCCCTTCGCCTTTCTCTGAATTCTGATAAATCTAAAATTATGTAGATCCTACCTCGACGCCTCGGCTTAGAACCTCCTTCCGTATCATTAAATTTTACAATTCTTCCTATCGTTGACAATCTCGTTTTCTTAGGCTTCCATTTCGACTACTGACTTTCACTTAAACTTGTAGCTCATGTCCAAAACTACTCTACCTCTTTTGGATTCCGCTTATTCCTTGTGACTGCTTCTCTCTCGTGGAATCATTTGCCCATTCAAATCCGCCAATCAACAGTAATGTGGTGTTTCAAACGTCAAATCCGATCACATTTGAACAATTTAACTAATTTATCTGTATGACTTTTGCTGTGTTTTTTAGTTAGTGGACTTGTAAGCGTGTAGTTGGCACGCATTTGCCACTTTAAATAAATTATTATTGTTGTTAACAAATAAATCACGCTAATAAATGTTCTTCTACAACTCTTATTCCTCCACATCCACTCTTTTAAATATAAATCTAGCATTTTCTTAGTTACTCTAATATTTTTTAATTTCATTTTACACTAATTCCAGTGTGACTCGATGTGTTACACGCGAAGGTGTGTAACGTGTATCAACTATACCAAAAGCCCACTTGTTACCATTTAGGCTTCTCTTTTTGTTGTATTTTACCGTAAAATAGTGAAAAAATTATCATTTATACAAATAAATAATTTTGGTTTCTTTAAATAAAAATAAATTTAAAACTATTCTTTAGAGATTTTTAAGAAATGTATATTTTTTCGCACATTTTACTAAAGCATTCAATTATGTATTATTTATTGCAATGTATATTTATATTATAAAGTCGGCTTATTGCGCTCGCCACGATGTTGCCTTGGCCGGATTCGCTAAGCATTACCGAACAGAAGCAGACGAAGAGCGAGATCATGCCAGAAAGTTTATAGATTACCAGCTAAAACGCGGAGCAACAGTTACATATGAAAAACTATCCTTGCTTGCAGGTCCCCAATGGTCAAGCATAACTGAACTTGTTCAGAATACACTAGATATGGAGGTGGCTGTTTACAATTCAATAAAGGAGTTGTGTAAAGTGGCCAACAAACACTGTGATACAGGATTAAAAGTACTTTTAGAAGAATTCATAGAACACCAGGTAATATTTTTCATATTACCAATATTTTTTTCATATCATCCAATAATTTCGTCAATTTCAGGTAGATCAAATTTACGAAATAAATACAAAATTGACAATTCTAAAGCGTGTTGGATCAGGAGACGGATTGCAAAGATTTAGTGATTCGCACTTATAAATCAACAATTATTTATATCAGCGGATTTTAACAAGTTGTCGTATTATAACCTTACGAACATGACTTAGAATTCAATATTATAAAATTTACAGAACGTTTTTCACCTTGTTTATCTTATATCATAGATATTACAAATTTAATAGAAATTTAAAATATTAAAAATTTTAAAGAATTTAAAATTAATTCATCATTATAATAAACAAAATAATTAATAATTAATATTATATTATAAATATTAAAATTATACTATTTATATTAATAATATTCTTAATATTAATAATTTGAGGTTTTAAAACGATCACATCACATGATGGGCATCACACTGCTCGATCATGTAAGAAACGAAATTATCCGAAAAAGGTTTGGAGTTCAGCCAATTGAGGAAAAATTGCGAAGCCCGATTACAATGGTTTGGTCATGTAATCCGCGCAAACACAACCACCGTCATAAAGAGTGGGATGGACCTGGTAGTATCATGAAAACGACCAATTGGGCGTCCTAGCAGAGATGGTTGGACAGAAGAAGGGATATGATAGTAGCTGGGGTAAGAGAGAAAAGTGAAAGCATTTAGTCAAAAAAGCGGACTCCGTAACAAAGCGGAATAAACGCTAAAGAAAAAGAAGACAAACACAAACGAACACAATAAGTCCACATATTAATAAAATTGAATCATTAGAATCCTTAAATATTTTAATAAATCAAAATTATTTAAAGGTAGGGACATCTATATTTAGACAAGTAAAAGGTGTTCCAATGGGTGGTAATAGGAGTCCAATTATAGCTGACTTGTATTTAAGCTTTATAGAATATGAATTTGTTCATAACTGTGTAAAAACTAAATCTAAATAATATAAATATATGAAATATATGTTTCGATACATTGATGATATATGTGTATTTAATTCTAATAATTTTTATTCAATTAGTGAGCACATTTATCCAGAAAGCCTTATTCTTAACAAAACCAATATTAATGATAAAGAAGGTGTATATCTAGATATGAACATTAAATTAACATTAACTAAAACTACTATTAATTTATATCGTAAAGATGACATATTTAAATTTACAAGAAACATATTTTTGCATGAGCATTCATGCATACCATATAATATAAAATATAATACATTAAATAATGAAATTTTAAGAATTCGCAACAATATGTAATGATATTGGCTTTCTTAAAAATCATTTAAATAATTTAATAGATACATATTTTAAACTAGGTTACTATAAAAATAACATCAAGCAGAAAATAGTAAAATATATAAATCAACACAATAATATAAAGAATAAATTTAAACTCTTAAGTGGCAAATTTTTATGGATGAATAATAAATAATATACTTTGCATTAGAATAAGATACTAGATAGTTATTTCAGAGGAAATACATCATTAGCATGTATTTGGCCCCGCTGCTATGTTGGGTAGAGGAGTTAGGGGCCGAAACCTGATAGCATAGCAGTTCCTCCTGATGACCTCTAATTCTTATTCTGATACAACGTCTGTTATTTATTAGTCAATTCATAAAAATGACGTTTATTTTAAATTTTATTTTTTATTTTTTATTTTTATTTTTTAACTTGATTAAAATTATAGAAAATCTAAAAACAATTATTAATTTTATTATTTAATTATTAAATTTTGATTTAGCATTATTATGTTTTGTTTATTTTATAATTATATAACAATACGTAGACTCAGTTAGCTGATTTAATCGTACAATACAAACGCCGTAAGAAAATAAAATTCGTATTAATATCATGATCAAACCGCCGGCTTCTGCCCATAAATATGAGCTTTCTCCGTAGCTGTACAAGGTGTATTGGCTTACGATGTATCTTGTTCCCATAATGTTGAGAATTGCGATTAGAGAGTGGATGACATGCGGTGAGAAGGCATTCACTGATTTTGGAGAAACTTGCTTCTATTTCAAATGCATTTAGAAGATCTACTGCGTCTTTAATCATATTATGATTCAAATTCCTGAAACAAAGTTTTCTGCTAATTTGTGAAGGCAAGGATTTCTCTATTGGCGTGTTAATATGATTTTCTAGAATGAAAGATACAGGTTTGTGTTTGCGGAGTAGAGCCCATTCGGATGCAATCTCCAGTTTAACCTTTTTGACGCTAACATTTGTAAATATGAAATCGATGCAACTTCGCCCATTGTGAGACTCATAAGTCCATCCTTCTACGGGTACGTGCAACTCAAGACCAAACTCACTAAAAAAGTATAACAGTTGCTTAAGTTTAGATGGGATAGGGTTCATGAAACGTGCATTAAAATCTCCCGCAACGATTATGGAATTTTCAGAAGATAAATCACTTAAAAAAGGCGAAACTTCATCGATGATATCACAAGCCGACATCAATGGGTTAAAATAGCAACCTATTAAAAGAATACTACATGAAACTATACATATTACGTTAGATGACTTTTTAACTTCCCAGTTTGTAAAGCTTGAACTAACAGCAATGGACACGCCACCGAAGGGTCGACCACGGTTACCCAACGATGCTGGGATATTAAAAGTGTAATAGTTAGGTAAAGACACCAATTGAGTTGAAAGAGTTTCAGTAAGGACTATTAAATCAAACGAAGAAAACCAGGAAGTTATGCCCGCTGATATTAAATAATTTAGTCCCTCAACATTAAATAGGAGTAATCGGAGTAAATTTGACTTATTGGTCTGGAAGTAAGTTCGAATACTATCTTGGGCTAGTCATATGGATATCTCTTCAGCCCTAGATTTATTCTCATCGGTAGCCTTTTTGGAATAACTTGGCACTACGCGACAATCTTTAATGCGATAAACAATGTTAGGATTTTCAACACGTTTCTGATGAAGTTCTTCCCGTAACGATCTTTGAATCTCACGCTTTGGGAGGGACAAGTCTGCATTCACAAAAACATCATGGAAATTCGTCGAATCTTTCAATAAGTAATTATTTAACAATATTATTATTTAACAAATTATTATTTAACAAGTAATTAAACCTAGATAATCAACGCTCACCACTAATCTTCTTGGACAGATGGTTCGAGGTAACTCGAAGTTCGAGATACACTCTTAGAATGTTACTTTTCATCTACTCAGAAACCGACGTGTTCATCATTCAAAATTCCTCTGAATTTGCGTCAACTCCGTAGTAAACTCATTGCTATGCATAAACTTCCGGCGTTCAGAGCACACGAAAGCCAGGAATATAGGGACTTAAAGCTGATCTATCGATCTTCTATTAATTGTTTGAAAGACAAGCATTTTAAGAACGAAGAACAACGCACTTTAAATGATGCTGAAATCTACCTTTGGAAGCTGAAAAATAGACAACTCGCATTATCATCTAAGATTACTCTTGACACGTGGGAAAAGAAAGGCGGCTGGCCCTGATGGGTTATGCATAGAGCATATCAAACAATCTCTACATATATTAGCGTCATTCTGGTTGGGGTTTCCAAGGGTAGATTAAACTTCCGGCGTTTAGATCACACGAAAGTCAGGAATATAGGGACTTACAGCGGATCTATCGATCTTCTATTAGTTGTTTGAGAGACAAGCATTTTAAAACCAAAAGACAACGCACTTTAAAGGATCTGAAATCTACCCTTGGAAGCTGAAATTTAGACAACTCGCATTATCATATAAGATTTTTCTTGATGCATAGGAAAAGAAAGGCGGCTGGTCCTGATGGGTAATGCATAGAGCATATCAACAAGTCTTTACATATATTAGAGCCATTCTGGTTTGGGCTTTACAATTGGGTGTCCTATTCCTAAGTCCTAGAAAGAAGCGACCATAAAAGTTACGTATATAGGCGAAACAGATCCTTTATCTACGAACTCTTATCGAGGAATAGCCTTAACAAATCATGTTTAAAAACTATTGACTTCGCTAATATGCTATCATGTGGTTCACGTATAGCGAATGAACAAATATGGATTTCGACAAGGTAGATCCACAGTTGCGGCAATTTCTACTTTAAGATAAAGGGTAAAACATCGTTTAGCAGCAAACTCATGCATGTATGCGTTATTTATTGATTTTGCAAAGGCGTTTGAATCTGTGAATCGGTCTCGCTTACTAAGCAAGCTTCATTTCGAGTTCCACATACGCGGTCCAATGTTAAAACAACTTGCAGCCATATTGATGCTAATGAAATTCGTATTTCGGATAGACTGCAATTGTCACAACACTTGATCCAAAATCGAGGGGTTTTACAAGGGGATCCTTTAAGTCCGCTGCTTTTCACGCTATTCGTTAGTGACCTTCCCTCCTTTGTCTGTCAAAACGGTAGATCCTGCTGCATAATAAAAAAGGATTTATTTTTACGTGGCAAATGCGTGCCAGCGACGCTTACACATGACCACAACAAAACAAGACCGTGAATCAGGTGTCGAAAAGGTGTGAACGGAGGAAATGTTTGAATGTGATAAAGGAGGGGGCGCGGCGGACGTCGAGAGGGAGTTGATTCTAGGCGAGTAAAGCGGCAAAGGGGAAGGATCGGAGACCGTAGTTGTTGGAGTAATTAGGAACGTGGAGTAAGATGGTATGACTGGAACGAAGCGATAGCGAGGTGGGGCGACTATCGTCTAAGAAAGGAAGGTTGATGAACGATGGGGAGCCGACAGCGATGAGACGAAAGGTAACGAGAAGAAGGCGGAGTTTGATGCGGATGTGGATGGTGGGCCAGGAGAGTTAAGCAAAATATGTGGATGTGTGGTCGAAGCGACGGAGACGAAAGAGCACTCGAAAGGCGGTGTTGATTATTCGTTGAAGGGGTAGGATGATGGATTTTGGAGAATTGACGAAAAGGCTAAGGCAGTAATCGATTTTAGGGAAAGAAGCGATGAAAGAAGAGACATACAAGAACGGAAGTCGATAAGGGGGCGGATACGGCGGAAGTCACGGAGAATTAAGTTAGATGAGCGGACCTTGTCACGGACGAAGGGTTTAAGGGAAAGGTGATCATCGAAATGGAAGCCTAAGAAAGTGAGATTGTGGACTATAGGGATGATCGATGAGGCAAAAGATACAGTGGGAGGAGATATGTTTGGTTTACGGGTTAGGATCCACATTATTATGGACTTTTCGGGGTTTAGAACGAGATGGAGATTGGAGTGCCTTTGTAGATAGAAGACATATAGTTGGAGGCAGAAATGCCGATATCGTGTATGCGATGTGCGGGTGAACGAGCATAGATGATATGTCATCAGCGTATTGTATAACGTTAAAAGAGTAAGGTTTGATAAACGGAGAGAGATCACCAAGCAGAAGAGAGAAAAGCAGCTGATCTAGGATTGAACCTTGAGGGACCCCGCAAAGTATAGGGATGAGAGGGGAGGATGATGAATTAGAACAGACGCGAAAGGAACGGTCGGATAGATATGAGGTGAACCATGCTACGGAGGAGGAAGAAAAGCCGTAATCATAACGAAGGCGAGAAAGGAGGACGGAGTGGTCGACAATGTCGAATGCGGAGGAGAGGTCGAGGGAGATGAGAACACTATATATGGCCTTGTCTCCAGAAATGAGTAAGTCGTTGTATACTTTCATGCAGGCGATTTCTGTGAAGTGATTAGAGCGGAAAGCAGATTGGAAAGGAGGGTACAGATTGGATGAGGAGAGATAAGCGTTGATGTGTATTAAGATGAGGCGTTCTGAGAGCTTAGAAAGAGTAGGGAGTAGTGAAATGGGGCGATAGCTAGAAGGAAGGGAGTGGTCGAGCGATTGTTTCTTAAGGATCGATCGAACGATTGCGGATTTCCAGTGTGAAGGGAAGATACGAATGCGGATGGACGAGTTAAACAAGTTTGTGAGAAATGGGGATATCGATGAGCATATATATTTTAATATGTGAGTAGGCAGGGGATCGGCAGGTGAGGTTTTGTTGGGCAAGGACATGAGGACAGATGATACTTCTGTAGGTGAGACAGGGAGAAGATGAAAGAGTTCCGGAAGGATGAGAGTAGACTGGGCAGAGTGGGATAGGATGGAGACCGGGGTGTGAGAGAGCAGCGTGGATACTTTAGTCTGGAGAAATGACGAATAATCATTAGCATTGATGTTGCGCGGGGAAGAGGAACAAGCCAGGATTGAGTTAAAAGTATGCCAGAGAGTCTTAGAGTTGAATGAAGTGATGATTTTATGCTGCCAGAAGGAGTTGCATTTGGTACGTAGTAGGTGGAGATGAGACCGGCGAAGAGCAAGATAGGAATCACGGAAAGACGGAGTGATCGAGCGGAAATCGCGTCTGAGAGAGCGGTGATAGACTCGAAAAGCATGACGGAGTCGACGCTTTGAGAGTAGGCATTGGATGTCAAACCATGGGGCACGGTGCAAGCGACGGTGTGGGTGAGATTTGAAGGGCAAGAGAATATCGAGAGTGGATGTGAGTTTAGAGTCGAAAAGAAAGGCGAGATCGTTAGGAGATAAATATGTTATTGTGGGTAATGATAGAGACGACTTGAGTAAGGCAGAGCGGAGAAGGGAGAGGTCAAGATTTCTCCAAGGGCGACGTAGGATTGTAGGTGTGTGAGGAGGGGTGTGGTTGCGGGCGAGATCAAGGGCGATAAGAAAGTGATCGGATAGACCAGGATCAGAGATGGACAGTGAGGTGTTGGCAGCAAAATGATCGGGGACAGCGATGATGTCGAGTGCCCCGCCAAGTATATGTGTGGGGGCAGTGGAGATTAGTTTGTAATTGTAGTTGGATAGAATGTTGATGAAGCGGATGGAATCTGTGGAAGAGGGGCGGTCTAGGCGGATATTGAAGTCGCCTAGAACGAGTGAAGTAATTGGGGACAAGGAACAATGAGAAAGGAGGTCAGCGAGTTCGGTAAAAAATAAGGCTGTAGGAGCTTATGAACCAGGACGGTATACAGTGGCGAGATGTAGAGTTATCGGGTTAGAATAAATACAAGTGAGCAATTCAAAAGAGCAAGGACTGAAAGGGGGATTGATTTTGCGAAGAGACGCGGGGTGACGCGCGAATGCGACGATGCCGCCAGGATTAGAGAATTTAGAAGGGCATGAGCTGAGGGGTCAGGCGGATTTGACTAGGGAGCAACCGGCAGAGAGTAGACGGCGAATGGAAAGGTCGTCGGAATCTGAGTGCCAGGATTCGGTGAGGATTCTATGAGTGCCAGGATTCTATGCGGCGTTTGTGCAAACACACTCATACGCGACCTCGTAAGGCTGCGCAGAGAATAAGGATATCGAGAAGATTCTAGAGTTGACTTGAAGTAGCTAATGTTCGAGGCGGAGAAGTAAGATGGATATGAGTAGGAGTGACAAGAAAATGATCGGACAAACCAGGATCAGTAATTGACAAGGAGGTATATTCATTGAAGCATTAGGATGCTTCATCTCGGCGGTACTTTCGACATCATTAGGAATGATGTCGAGAGTTTATTAGCACCTCCGAGATTATTATATATTAATCACTGGTAATAATATCATGTAATAATCATGACAATGTATGTAATAATCTCTAGTTATTTATAATTTTTTAATAGCAATAAAAGCGCATGCATTGGCCGGGAATCGAACCCGGGTCACCCGCGTGGCAGGCGAGTATTCTACCACTAAACCACCAATGCGTTGTTTCAGGTAATTTGTAAAAGTTACAATTTTTAAAATAGCATATAATGGTATCAATTAAAACGAAGAGTCAGGTTGGAATAATTGTTTATTTGAATAATTGAATGCAAAGTACATTAGTAAAATATTAAAATTCTGTTTTCATATTATATTTTCAGGAATATTGTATCTTAAATAGTTGATATTGATCCATTATTGATAATAATTATTGGAGCTCTATCAAAGAAAATAGGAAATTATTTTTGATATTTCGCTAACTTCTCTTAGGATCTTCAGAAAATTACTTTAGTAAAATTACTTCAGTAATTTTCTGAAGTTGTTAACAGAATCTAAATTTGGGTCACAACGTATTTAATCCAAATATGTACTTAGTACTTATGTAACAAATATTAAGAGCGTATTTGTGACCCGAATACTAACCTTTTATCTTATAGGTTTTTTATTTAATAACCAAATTTTAAGTTATCAAAGAATTTCAAGCAAAATGAATAACTTTGTCGTTATAGTGTATGCTTTCAATTTTATTCAGTGTTCTGTAAGCGATTCCAGAACTGATGCACCATTGCCAATTTGTAGTCTGTACTTATGCGTTGCATTAGGAAGGAGCCAGCCCGCAGGTCGTCTACAAATCGGCAAAGCTTTTTGCTGGGCAAACGGAAGAACTTAGATGCTTCCTTTCTCATCGCACCAGGGGTTTCGATAGCTATGAGAATGAAATCCATCCCTAGTGCTGAAATTCCATCGTACTTTATTCTCTTTCTGCCTTCAGCTTCCATAGCTACTGATCCGGCTCCTGCTAGAGCTGTTGCCGAGTGACTGGGAGCTTGCGGGTCCACGCATGTGAAGTCTAAACATGCGAATTTGCTGCAGTCCAATGGGACCATTGTAACGCCATCTGGGCGTTTGCCATCAGATCGGAACAACCCTGGAGGTTCTAGACGGCTTGGGATTTGGATCTTTTAAGAGCGTCCAGAATAATTGAATTAAGCAAAGAGTGCCTGTAAAACCTACCTGTGGAACATAAACAACTGAGGCCATGAGTACCTAGTGAGTCTATATGGATTCCGCAGCGAAATGTGTCAGGTTGGCAAACAGGGGCTCCGAGATGTAAAGCGCATCCGATATGGAATGTATCATAACTCATCCTTGAACTGACTGATATAGCAGGGACTAATTGGAGAAACGCACCTGCACCAGGTACCGCCACACTTATCAGTCGGGACTTAGTCATAACGAGGGATTTGTTCGCTGAATCCACATGGAGAGGTGCGTAGAACATAGGAGAGCTTTGGGGCAGATAGGCAATTTCAGAGCAGAAAAAATGCTTAATGTTAGCACACCGGACTAAGGTGCTCTTTCATTCGCTCGAAGTCAGACACTTTTGATGAGAGGACATCGTTAATCGCATCTTGATTGCCGATGCTAGAGCCGGGTAGTGTGGCATCGGCGGGTTCAACTTAAGTGGCGTCGAAAATATTTCCAGATCATGGCTCCACGAAAGCTGTGTCGTAAGATATAACTTCGCACTCCAGTCCATTCTGTGAAATCCTATATCAGAAACAATACTCTTTATTGTTTCCGAGTCGTATCTTAAATTTTGCGTTGGTTTTCGCCATCTTTCTTCTAATTTAAATGTTATTACACCGTCGCAATCCTCATTCAAATTCAATTTACAAAAATTTAAAATTCAAAGTATTGAAATATTTGAAAAAGTTTACTTTGAACAGATCAATTGAATTCGGATTAAAGTTGCTTTGTTTACAGAATTGATAGTGCAGACATTATAAGGGCAACTAAACCCTTACAATAATTAAAACTTAAGTATTAATTAACTTTATAGTTAATATAATTGTATTCGAATAGTTTTTTTTATAACAACAGGCTATTTGGAATGAAAGCTAGTTGTTATATTAAAGTTCATATTTTATATTATATTATATAATATTATATTATATAATATTAATATATAAATTATATTAACATCTCCAGCATCAATATGGATGATCTTCATTCGGGAATAATCTCTTCTAATAAACCTGATCATGATTTGTGGAATTTTCTGTTAAATAACCTTCTTGTTCAGCATGCAGCAGCACCAACTAGGATTATGAATGATCAAAGTTCATTCATAAGTGGATTTAAACTAAATTTAATTTTATCTAAATCATTAACATATGTTCATTACGGATGTTTATGACATTATACATGATGAACCTATAGGATTTAGTGATTATTGTGTATTGCTTTCACACTTCTCATAAATTCCAAATAGTAATTATTATATGTCGACTTCCAAGGGAGCTGAAGCTCGTAAGGAAGCATCACATCGAGAATAAACAAAAACAAAAAAAAACGAAAAAAACATCAAGAGTTCACGAGGTCAAGCTTTAGGCGTTCTTTGAATTGCACAGCAGAAGAGCTGTTAATCACACCAGGTGATAATCCATTTCATCGTTTACAGACGCGATCCATCACTGTCGTGATGATTGTGAAATTTTATTAAAGTTGCTTTGTTTACAGAATTGATAGTGCGGACATTATAAGGGCAACTAAACCCTTACAATAATTAAAACTTAAGTATTAATTAACTTTATAATTAATATAATTTTATTCGAATAGTTTTTTATAACAACCGGCTATTTGAAATGAAAGCTAGTTGTTATATTAAAGCTCGAATCTTAATATATTCATAATCTGTAGAACAACTATTATAATAATAAACTTAAACATCCATAGTAATAATTAATTAATAGTTAATGAAAATAGTTCAAATAGTTCGAAAGTCTACAAAAGGATATTTGAAAAAAAAAACTTGTTTTTTTTTATTTCATTTGATTTTAAAAAACAAATGAAAGCAGATTTTACTTAAACCAAACAAATAAAAGTATTATCTGTTGGCAAGTTCATAAAGTTTATTGAACGATTAATATTTTGCACTGATGTGTGGCCTTTTTGATATAAGTAAATAAGATGTGTTTGGCTTACCATTTTTAGCATTTAGAAAGCTGCAATAATTTAACTAGATCATTTCATGCTCTAGTTAAAGGCTTTATTCAATCAATAATGTCGAACGCATGAATTCGAACATCCTCAGGGTAATTTAAATAAATCAAATCAGCTAACTGAGTCTACGTATTTAATATAATTATAAACTGAACAAAACATAATAATGCTAAATCAAAATTTAATAATTAAATAATAAAATTAATTGTTTTTAGATTTTCTATAATTTCAATCAAGTTAAAATAAAAAATTGAAATTTAAAATGAACGTCATTTTTATGAATTGACTAATAAATAACAGACGTTGTATCAGAATAAGAATTAGAGGTCATCAGGAGGAACTGCTATGCTATCAGGTTTCGGCCCCTAACTCCTCTACCCAACGTAGCAGCTGGGCCAAATACATGCTAATGATGTATTTCCTCTGATAAAACTATCTAGTATCTTATTCTAATACAAAGTATATTATTTATTATCCATCCATAAAAATTCGCCACTTAAGAGTTTAAATTTATTCTTTATATTATTGTGTTGATTAATATATTTTACTATTTTCTGCTTGATGCTATTTTTATAGTAACCTAGTTTAAAATATGAAGTGGCATTTTGCATGAGAAAATGTAAAATGCCTCTAGAGTTGCATTTTACATGAGAAACGTTGATTTCCGTTTTATGGACGACTTCTGCCATCGGTTCGACGAGGCAGTTATGCGCGCACTTGGAATAATCACATCAGTTTAACTTTCAATCAAGGCAAAGTATCAAGCTGAACTTCCTCTAAAAATGGGCGGACTCGGTCTGTGAAGTACTCTGAAACACTGTTCAGCAGCCTTTATAGCAAGCACTCAAGCTGTCGCAACTTCTCTTGATCTGGATGCTAGTACTTTTCCTGGATTTATCACATCAAAAAACGCACTAGAGGAAGTTTTAACTAAATTCGTTGTGTCGACAGTGCAGGGAAAATTGTCCTCTCTCATTGACTCAGCCATGCTAGATCAGTTAAAATCGAGATCGAGTGAGGCGGACAAAGCGCGAATACTTTCAGTGTCCTCTCCTTACGCAAATGATTGGCTTCAATGTACACCCAACAAAAGTCTTGGTCTAGCGCTGACCGACAACGAATTTTCTGTCCTATTACGTTTCTGGCTGGGCATTCCCATTTCTGATGAAATCTACAGGTGCAGTAGGTGTTACCGTTAAGCTGATTGTATGGGCTTCCATGCCTTAACATGCTCTTTTGTAGGTTTAAAAAAACGGATTTATTTTAACGTGGCAAATGCGTGCCAGCGCACGCTTACATGACCACAACAAAACAAAACTGTGAATCAGGTGTCGAGAAGCTGTGAACGGAGGAGGTGTTTGAATGTGAAAAAGGAGGGGGCGCGGCGGTCGTCGAGAGGGAGTTGATTCCAGGCGAGTGAGGCGGCGACGAGGAAGGATCGGAGACCGTAGTTGTTGGAGTAATTAGGAACGTGAAGTAAGAGGGTATGACAGGAACGAAGCGATAGCGAGGTGGGGCGAGTATCGTCTAAGAAAGGAAGGTTGATGAACGATGGGGAGCCGACAGCGATGAGACGAAAGGTAACGAGAAGAAGGCGGAGTTTGATGCGGATGTGGATGGTGGGCCAGGAGAGTTAAGCAAAATATGTGGATGTGTGGTCGAAGCGACGGAGACGAAAGAGCACTCGAACGGCGGTGTTGATTATTCGTTGTAGGGGTAGGATGATGGATTTTGGAGAATTGGCGAAAAGGCTAAGGCAGTAATCGATTTTAGGGAAAAGAAGCGATGAAAGAAGATACATACAAGAACGGAAGTCGATAAGGGGGCGGATACGGCGGATGTCACGAAGAATTAAGCTAGACGAGCGGACCTTGTCACGGACGAAGGGTTTAAGGGAAAGGTGATCATCGAAATGGAAGCCTAAGAAAGTGAGATTGTGGACTATAGGGATGATCGATGAGGCAAAAGATACAATGGGAGGAGATATGCTTGGTTTACGAGGAAGGATCCACATTATTTTGGACTTTTCGGCGTTTAGAACGAGATGGAGATTGGAGAGACGTTTGTAGATAGAAGAAAGACAGTTGGAGGCAGAAATGCCGATATCGTGTATGCGATGTGCGGGTGCATGAGCATAGATTAGAATGTCATCGGCGTATTGCATGACGTTAAAGGAGTAAGGTTTGATAAATGGAGAGAGATCGCCAAGCAAAAGAGAGAAAAGCAGGGGACCTAGGACTGAACCTTGTGGAACCCCGCAAAAAATAGGGATGGGAGGGGAGGATGATGAATTAGAACAGACGCGAAAGGAACGGTCGGATAGATATGAGGCGAACCAAGCTACGGAGGAGGAAGAAAAGCCGTAATCATAACGAAGGCGAGAAAGGAGGACGTAGTGGTCGACAATGTCAAATGCGGAGGAGAGGTCGAGGGAGATGAGAACACTATATAGAGCCTTGTCTCGAGAAATAAGTAAGTCGTTGTACACTTTTATGCATGCGATTTCTGTCGAGTGATTAGAGCGGAAAGCGGATTGGAAAGGAGGGTACAGATTGGATGAGGAGAGATAAGCGTTGATTTGTATTAAGATGAGGCGTTCTAAGAGCTTTGAAAGAGTATGGAGTAGTGAAATGGGGCGATAGCTAGAAGGAAGGGAGTGGTCGAGCGATTGTTTCTTAAGGATCGGACGAACGATTGCGGATTTCCAGTGTGAAGGGAAGATACGACTGCGGATGGACGAGTTAAACAAGGTTGTGAGAAATGGGGATATCGATGAGCATATATATTTTTATATGTAAGTAGGCAGGGGATCGGCAGGTGAGGTTTTGTTGGGCAAGGACATGAGAACAGATGATACTTCTGTAGGTTATACAGGGAGAAGATGAAAGAGTTCCGGAAGGATGAGTGTAGACTGGCAGAGTGGGATAGGATGGAGACCGGGTGTGAGAGAGCAGCGTGGATACTTTAGTCTGGAGAAATGACGAATAATCATTAGCATTGATGTTGCGCGGGGAAGAGGAACAAGCCAGGATTGAGTTAAAAGTATGCCAGAGAGTCTTAGAGTTGAATGAAGTGATGATTTTATGCTGCCAGAAGGAGTTGCATTTGGTACGTAGTAGGTGGAGATGAGACCGGCGAAGAGCAAGATAGGAATCACGGAAAGACGGAGTGATCGAGCGGAAATCGCGTCTGAGAGAGCGGTGATAGACTCGAAAAGCATGACGGAGTCGACGCTTTGAGAGTAGGCATTGGATGTCAAACCATGGGGCACGGTGCAAGCGACGGTGTGGGTGAGATTTGAAGGGCAAGAGAATATCGAGAGTGGATGTGAGTTCAGAGTCGAAAAGAAAGGCGAGATCGTTAGGAGATAAATATGTTATTGTGGGTAATGATAGAGACGACTTGAGTAAGGCAGAGCGGAGAAGGGAGAGGTCAAGATTTCTCCAAGGGCGACGTAGGATTGTAGGTGTGTGAGGAGGGGTGTGGTTGCGAGCGAGATCAAGGGTGATAAGAAAGTGATCGGATAGACCAGGATCAGAGATGGACAGTGAGGTGTTGGCAGCAAAATGATCGGGGACAGCGATGATGTCGAGTGCCCCGCCAAGTATATGTGTGGGGGCAGTGGAGATTAGTTTGTAATTGTAGTTGGATAGAATGTTGATGAAGCGGATGGAATCTGTGGAAGAGGGGCGGTCTAGGCGGATATTGAAGTCGCCTAGAACGAGTGAAGGGATTGAGGACAAAGAACAATGAGAAAGGAGGTCAGCGAGTTCGGTAAAAAATAAGGCTGTAGGAGCTGATGAACCAGGACGGTATACAATGGCGAGATCTAGAGTGATCGGGTTAGAATAACGACAAGTGAGCAATTCAAAAGAGCAAGGACTGAAAGGGGGATTGATTTTGCGAAGAGACGCGGGGTGACGCGCGAATGCGACGATGCCGCCATGATTAGAGAATTTAGAAGGGCATGAGCTGAGGGGGCGGGCGGATTCGACTAGGGAGCAACCGGCAGAGAGCAGACGGCGAATGGAAAGGTCGTCGGAATCTGAGTGCCAGGATTCGGTGAGGCAGAAGAGATCGATGGATTGCTTGGTGAATAGGTTGAGGATAAGATCGGATTTATTGAGAATAGATCTAGTGTTGAGGAGACCGAGGCGGAAACCGTGTGCTGTGGCGAAAGAGACTAGTGGAGAAGACACATAGGAGAGATGGAGCGCCATCGAATTTTTGGACGGGTGTGGACAACTTGAAAATTTCCGTCTATGTTTCGGATGGCGAGTGATGTTTCGCCGTTTTCCTCGCGACGGCGTTTTTCGATGCGGGCTGAAGAGATTTGAGCGATTTCGGAAGGGGCGCGATCGGAAAAATTCGAGTGGTTTAAGATGACATGAGTTTGAATCGTTGAGAGAGGACATAAGACGCGTGAGAGCGATGCTTGAAAACAATTTTTAGGAGAGGGGGCTGGGAAGGATTAGATTGAGAAGATTTGTTTAGACGGATGAATGCGACAGGAGAAATGTCCTTGAAAAAGGATGGTTTATCCGCAGGAACAATAGACGAGAGGATGGATCTGAAGGCGGAAACATCGTGGTCCAGACGTGCTTGTGGAGATAAGGAGTTAGAAGGCGTGATATTAGTAACAATGACGCAACGATCGCGAGAAGCAAAGCGCTTCCGTAAAGGAGGACGACTGACGTGAGTAGGTGAGATCACGATAGAAGAGCTGGCAGTTGATGATTTGGAGGGATTTGGTTTGACGACGGGAGACATAGAGGATAATGATAATAAAGAGGGTGGCAAGCGATGTGAGGAAATGTTATGAGTGGAAGGATAGTGGAGGTTGGTGGAGGTGATTTTGATTGATGGATGCAAGTTATTGAGAAACGAGACATGAAGGACGGGACGTGGGGTGTCGGGGAGTGAAAATACATTAGTTGTAACAATTTGCGGCTCCGTCACTGTCTCGGTAGATTTATCATATATTGACAAAATCTATCTTGCTGCGATACAATTTGCGGCTCCTTTACGGTCTCAGTAGATTTATCAGAAATTTGAGAAATTTCATCATGCTGCGATGCCATTTCTAATTGATTTAAGCGTTCTATTAACAAATTGATTTGTTTCGCCGCACAGAATCCGCAGTAGAACGGTGGCCCACCACAAGTTTCCTGACCCAAAGCACAATTATGTGTTACTGATGTCCAGATTTGACAGCCGCTAGCGGAGCATTCCACTTGTATGTTCTCGAGCTTGCCGGTTTTATCGGTATCAACAGAGATTGCTCGCTTGGCTTTTGGTAGATTTTTCTTCTTGGATCCCATTAACTGTAGGTTACGATAGTTTACAATTTTTAAAACTGCGCTCCTTGTTGTGTGTTTAAGCTGTTTAAATTTTTTGTTTGTGTATTTATTGCTCGCTTGGCTTTTGGTAGATTTTTCTTCTTGGCTCCCATTAACTGTAGGTTGCGATAGTTTACAATTTTTAAAACTGCGCTCTTGTTGTGTTTAAGGTTTCCCAGGCCTACGTCATAATGGCATACGAGACATTGTTTTTCAGGCTGCACAATCGGCTGGGATGCACGTTGGACGAGAAGTCCCGAACCTGCTAAAGAATCTCAGAGAAAGACCGGCTGATATTCTAATTTATGGAGATCCGCCGGAAGCAGTGGATTTTGCAGTTACAAACCCGCTACAGAAGGCCTACATCCGCCATGCCGCTCATACCCAACTTTTCACAGCCAATGAATACGCCTCCAATGTCAAAGACAGGAAATACCGGGCTCAAATGATCGAAGCAGGATACAACTTCACTCCCGCTTTGCTACAGTGTTACGGAGGCTGGAATCCAGAGGGTGAGCAAGAAGTTAGGCGCATAGCTCGGAATTTAGCTCTTCGTTCATCAATGTCGTAAGATATTGCAGCAGCGCGCCTGTTTCAGCGTATTTCAATTGCTGAACTGAAAAGGTTTCGTTGAAGGTTTCGTCTCAAATCGAAAGTCTCAATAGTAAACTATCAAATATTGAAGGATCTATTAATTTCAATGAAATGACGAATGATAATTACTCTCATTCGAAACTCGAAGCTTCAGGAAAAACTTTTGCGGGTGTGGTTCGTAAGGAGGTAGCCAGAACTGTCCTTGATACCTCTCGTATTGACCATCATTCATCGACCCCGTTACAAATAATGAAGATTTGCGCTGAGGAAAATCTGCGAGCTTCAAATATAATAGTAACCGGTTTAGAAGTTTATTCAGATGATGATGCTGTAATTCGAGATATATTTACAGAAATTGGTGTACAAATACCATCTGAATGCAAAATTAATGCACGTCGTATCCCTGCTTACCGACAAGATATACCTGCATGGTTACTAGTAAAATTAAATGAGGGCATGGTGAGAGATATACTAAAGAAGAGCCATCAACTAATACATAGCACGCAATTCCCTAATGTTTTTGTGACCCCGATCTATCTCCACCGGAACGAGAAGCTCGAAAGGCACTAAGAGTTGAACTAAAAGAAAAACGTGCGGCGAATCCATCTTATTATTACGTAGTCCGTGACATCAGTGGTGCGTAAAACTGTAAAAAACTCTTTAACCTCTCAATCAATTTCCCAACAAATTATCCTTGAAAAGCTCACGACAGAAGTCCACGAAAATACATGCACTCCTTCGGATATATGACGACTAACCTTAAGAGCTCCTGATAACATGAAGACCAATTATTTGGAAGCGTTTAGACTTCTGTTATTTAATGTAGAGGGTTTACAAAAGCTCATTGATGATGGAATTTTACAGTGGTTCGAACATTTGATATTCTCGTTCTCGTGGAAGCATTAAATACGGGTAAATGTAATATACCAGGATTCTACACTTTTGATCTACCTGCTATCATTGGAACAAGAGGCCGTCCGTACGGCGGAATTACTCTAGGGTTCAAACCTATAATTGATAACTGGGTTTCCAAACAGTCTAGCAACTCAATTGCGGTTGACACACCTTGTGCGTTAATTGTAGTTTCATATTACAAACATTCTCTATCAACAGCAGATATTATTGATGATATATCACAATTATTAGATGTTGTAGATCTATCAAAATCGGTTATCATCGCAGGTGATTTTAATTCTCGTTATACTTCACTGTTAACGAACAAACTTGAGCAACTGCAAGCTTACTTTAGATCTTTAAACCTTGAACTCTATATCCCACTTGAAAAATGGTCGTACGAATCGTGGAACGGTCGAAGTTGTATAGACTTTGTTTTCTCTAATGTCCCGATACATAACATACACCTTGAGCTTGCAAGCAGATGGTCTCTCGTACGAAAACATAAACCCTTATCATGTATTTTTCACTGTGCTGTAACTAGACACCAACAACAGTCAATTCCTAAAAGCAGTAAGAGTAGGAGCATATGCTTTCCATCTCTTAATCATCATATGATTAATAAATCGTTTGATCTTTTGTCAGTTGGCAGGTTGGGAGATAGTATGGATTGCCTAACTTCCACCTTATTGGCATCATGTCAGGAAAGAAATATCGGGAAACAGTTCAAACATTACAAGCAAAGACAGGAATGGCTACGTTCTATGCAACACTCATTAACCCGATTCAACAAAATATTACGATTTAATCTTGACGTTTGTGAAGAATACTCGTGCTTACGAAAACAATACTGCCGTCTAAATGCATCGTGGAGAAAGGCTCGAATATTACGGAAAGAACAAAAAATCATTCTTCAAGCATAAGTCTCGCCGTGGAAATTAAGAAATCAAAATAAGTCCACTACTTCTCAAATTACATTATCTATGTGGGTTTCTCATTTTCACACAATTTATAAGAATCCTCTAAAAAAGGATGCATCAATAAGTTTGCCTTTAAATTGTATTTCGTCATTAATAAACGATAATTCTCTTGACTATAAATTTACCATTCAAGAATTAGAAATGGCAGTAAAATTAATGAAGAATGACAAAGCTTCTGGCCCAGATGACTTATGTGCCGAACATATCAAATCTTCTTATGCGTTATTAAGAAACTACTGGGCTTTCCTATTCAATTCGTTGCTTCATGGTGCTACTATACCCGACTCATGGCGGTTGGGTGTAATAAAGGTACTATACAAAGGAAAAAATCTCCAAATGACACAAACTCTTACCGCGGAATCGCTTTGCTAAACCACTGCTACAAATTTCTGACTTTAGTCATGTCTATTCGGTTAGTAAACGATCGAGGTTTTATGCTCCCAAATGAGCAACATGGGTTTCGCCGTGGTAGATCTACGACTGACGCTATTAGAATTGTTAGGGACTGGTCATTGACTCGTACAGTCGTCACACATCGTTGTATGCAATTTTCATTGATTTTCAAAAAGCATTTGATTCAGTTAATCGAAACATTCTGCTTGATAAACTCCATAGAAGATTTGGAATTTCTGGTCGTTTTCTGAATCTATTGCTTGGAGTACTACAACCTAGTTCGGTACGTGTATTTGATGGACTCAGATTTTCGGATTCGTTTGTGATTGACCGAGGCGTGCTACAGGGAGACCCTATGAGCCCTCTACTATTTTCATTCTTTGTAGCGGACTTACCGGAGATGCTACGTAGCTTTTCCCCAAAAATAAAATGTGTTTTGTATGCTGATGATCTCGTCATATTATCGTCAAATGGTACCGCGGCTCAAAAAGCCTTGACAGCCCTAGAGAGGTTTTGTGTAGTAAACTAGATATCAATAAATAAACGGAAGTCAAAGGTCCTGAAATTTAGAAAAGGTGGACCGTTATGTCGTAATGACAGATTAGTAATCGACGGTGAACCTTTAGAATTTTGTAACAGCTATACATACCTAGGCATTCTACTGACGTCAAGATGGTCTTTTACGCAATATATGGAACAAAAAGCATCGAAACTGACGATAGTTACCTCACTTGATAAAAATATAGGTTCCTTATCTTTTGAAGGCGCGCTAAACTACTTTAGGATCATGCTTCTACCAATAATTACTTATGGAATTCAGGCAATATGGTTAGATCTAAGGGCAGATAATTTCAGACAATTGTGGCCTTTTTCGCTCGTTTAGAACAGTGCTCCATCGAAATAAGTGATCGGTTAAAACTTCCACACACAGCGGAAGTCTACAAAAATGCTGAAACATTTAAAAATAAATGGAATAATTTGGACAACGATCATAAGCTAACATCCGTTTTCACTCAAACAGCATGGAAAGCAGCTTCTTACTCAAAACGGCCTTTAGCTTGGCGTATATCAACACACGGTTATCATGACAAGTATTGTTCAATAAAAATTCAATGTCACGATAGATCAGATATGTGCATATGTATATTCTGTCATCATCTTTGCAAATCGATCCTACATGTATTTTCTTGCCTGTACCTTAAACAACTATCATTAAAAGAGATTGACATGTTACCCACTCAACGCTAATCAGCAATCAAATTCTACATATTCATAACGCAATACTGAAGAATGAAAAGAATTATAATTACAAATATTACTCACATCTTCTTTGTGTATTTTGACTATTTATTTGTTTATGATTATTTTTCCCTGGCCGCGAGGCAAGTGGGGCAATAATACCTCGTCATTAATATTACATTAATATCATTCAATTGAAGCGACTTTTCAATTTCTCAAAGAACGGAAATATGATGATAGTATTGTATCTCGAAGGCGATTCTAAGCGCATGCTCTCATAAGAAGGTACGAAACATAATGCCTCATCTTAAGAAAATTATGCATATCCCGATTTGGCTTCGTAGACTTCAATCTTGTCTTATATCTGAAAGCAGAAGGCGTCGCTATGAATTGCACGTATCAGATAGTTATACTCAATTGAGACGCTTGTATAACACACACATGCGCGAGTATAAAAAAGCAACATTAATTGCGATGGAAGCTGATCGTTTAAATAGTGCGGAACTGTACCCATGGAAAATAAAACCAAAACGTAAAGATGACGGATCTAGAGTTCCTTTGGATCAATGGTTCGTTCATTTTAAAAAAGTATTACATGATGATTCCATCGTCGTCCTAAATAACATTCAAAGTTTGACTAGAAATATCCCGATTACATTGGTAGACTCAGATCCAATTAACTCTTTGATTACTAGCGAGTAAGTTGAATCAGCATTGTTACGCATGGCAAACAAAAAAGCCGCTGGCCCCGATGACGTATGTGTAGAACACCTGAAATCGTTTCTCTCATTTCTTAGCAATTATTGGTTACATATTGAGAAAAAAAATTTTAACAGCATAAATACACAAAAATTATATTAAAAAAAAGTTTGAGATAAAATAACATACACAAATTACAATTAATATACACAAACCAATATCAAACATCATGGTCAAACAGAGGAAGACTACAAAGCGAGCTATTGCAACAAAGTTTGTGGATCATCAGATTCAATGTTCTAGTGAAGATTGTAGTGTGTGGACAAGTGTATCGTTTCCGGAGGAAAAGAAATCTGCGCTATCGAATAAATCATTTTACTGTGGGTACTGCTGCGCATCTTTGCTAATTCATTTGAAGGGCCATTGTGACGAGAAAATATCTACAAATGCTTCGGAAAGGAACACATATTCAAAAAGTTGCATCGATCGGGAAGTACAAAGTTCTGGCGAATCAGATACCTATAAAGATATACCCATTCAAGAGTTTCACGTTCAGAACACTAAAAATACAAATAGCGAAATACCAAGTTCATCCCGTATCTGGAAAAAAGGTCATCCAAATTCACGCGTGATGCAAACGTTGAGTAAGAAATTTGAAGGCAATAGTGCGTCGTCAATATCGGTTGTTAGTGGTGAGCCGTCGGTGTCGCTGGACAATGATGCTTTGAAGGTATCGGACAATTACGAAGTATCGTCTATATCGGTGATTAATGATTATCGCAATGAAATCGGTATAACTGGAGTCACCGATGAACGAGCTTCACACAATGATACAGACGTCGATATAGATAATGTTCACTCAGCTTTCAAGTGTATTTGTTCAAATGAGATGGAACAAGGGCGAGACGCAAGAAGCAAACCGGATGAGGGTGGTGACGGCAGCGATTCTTTCAGCAAAAAAACGTATTTTGATAATAAAAGTCACACAGATCGCAATCATACATTAAATAGGGGCTGTAACATACTTATTTGGGGTTTAGATGAGTCATCAGCCTCAAGTGCACAGGAGCGGCTTGATGATGATATTGCCGGTTTACGTGTGTTCTTTTCTAATTTGCTCGAAAAAGGTGAGGAAGAGGTCGCATCGTCTATTTTAGTAAGGCAGCTCTATAGGTTGGGTAAGAAAAACGATAGATCACGATTGCTAAAGGTTGTGTTAGGATCGGCAGAGCAAGCAAAGTGTCTTTTAGACCGTGGTTATCGACTTAAAGGTAACAAAATACGAATTTTACGTGATCTTTCTCTCGAAGACAGGCAAAAATTGAAGGATATCAAGGCGGAACTTCATTACAGGCTGCAAAACGGTGAATCGAATCTGTGCATTCGAAATTTTCGGGTTGTGAGGTGGCGTCCTGCAGTTCGATGGAGATCGATCAATCTTTCTCTAGACCATACAACGCCATGATTGGACATCTAGTGGATATATGTTTGGAAAGGAAGTTGCCATCTAATTGTTCAGAGAGAATATGTAATAATGAATGTCCTCTGGTGGTAGGTTACTCCAATATCAGAAGCTTACCTGCTCAATTGTCTGAAGTGCAGCAGTTTATATCTTTTAAAGATTTTGACGTGTTTTGCATTTCTGAGTCATGGCTTCATTATCAAATTAATGATGACCTTATGGCTATCTCTGGGTATCGACTTTTGAGAGCAGATAGAGTTGCAGGTCGTCGTGGCGGGGGTGTTGCTGCTTATATTAAAAACACCTTATCAATTACGAAGATTACTGAATTGTGCGATGATCACTATTCATTCGAGTTATTGTCATTCTGCGTCAATGATACTCATTGTTCAATAGATATCTGCGTCGTATACAGATCACCCTCAGTTCATACACAGTTAGATCTTCTGAAAAATCAGTTAAGATCATTCTGCTCCTCAAATTATTTCTTCCTTATTGGGGATTTTAATCTTCCTCAAGTTAACTGGATTAGTAACAACCGGTATTACTATAATGTCGAAAACTGCGAGCTTGCTGAATTCTTGCTGGCAGAGCTTCTCCTGATCCAACATATTAATCAGCCAACATGTATATCGTCTCAACCAGAGACAATATTAGATCTTGGGTTTACCAAGCGCATTGAAGATGTAATCAGAGTTGATTTCGAGTCTCCTTTAGGAACCAGTGACCATTGTGTGATTTCAGTACAGATTGCTCACACTTTACAACGACGATCTAAGTGCAGTGGCATCGGAAAGCGTAATTGGAATCGAGTAAATGTGGAAGATCTCCAACTCTATAGTCATCAGCTGAACTTCGGATCTGCTGATCTTCCAATTGATGATCATTTATCGTTAGTGACCAGTAACCTCATAACCATTTCGGATACGTTTGCACCAATAAGAAATAGGGCTTACAAGACGACAACGCCATTGTGGTTCGACAATGAGTTGGAGACTACGATAAAGGAAAGAAATCGATTATGGCGAATCTCTCAACGTAACACTGTTACGCACCGTGAGTACAAAACTCTTCGCAATCTATGCAACCAACTAAAACGCTCAAAAAGAAAAACATTTGAAGAGGGTATTGCTTCTGACATTAACAGGTCACCTAAACGTTTTTGGGCATACGTTAGACATCGTCGAATCCTACCTTCTACGATTAATTGTGTACGTTTAGAAAGTGGTGATGTAGTTGACAAGGAGGCTATTGTGGAAGCTCTTGCAAGCAGTTTTGTAGTATCTCCATCCTCGCAATCGAATATTGACCAGATACAGTACCCGCCCAACTTACAATCTAACTTACCAATATCTCCTATTAATGTCATTGAAGTTCAGTCTGAACTCCATAAATTAAATAGTTTTGGCTCTGCAGGACCAGATGGTGTATCCCCTTTTCTTTTGCGTACTCTGTCGCACATTATTGCTCCAAGCCTTACGTCTCTATTTCATCGAAGCTTACAGTATTCGTGGATTCCTGATGATTGGAAAAGGGCAATTGTTGTACCTATTCCAAAGAAACAGTTGGCACTAACTTGTTCAGATTTTAGACCAATTAGTCTTACCAGTGTTATTTCTAAAATTATGGAGAGACTCATTGCGAAGAGAATACGTGAACATCTAAATTTATATCAAATTCTTGATGATTCTCAGCACGGCTTCCGACCTGGTCGCTCGTGCCTAACTAATCTGTTGAATGCTCGCGAACATTGGGTAGCTGCTCTTAGTTCGGGTCTTACAGTTGATATAATATTTCTTGATTTCTCTAAGGCCTTTGATAGAGTTCCACATGCTGGTTTAGATTCACTACTACGTCATTACGGTGTACCTACGACAATTTGCAACTGGATTAAGACATTTCTCGAGGATCGATCATTCGTTGTGCGATTAGATGAAGTTTTGTCAACAGCTCGACGTGTTCATTCGGGTGTTCCTCAGGGCACGGTCCTAGGTCCACTTCTCTTTATCATCTTTTTGAATGACCTACTCCTAAGGTTAAAGTGTCCTCACCTGGCATTTGCTGACGATGTTAAAATATGGGCAACAACCCAAAACGAGGCGGATTGTGAATTTTTACAATGTGACCTTAACCGTATCGGGACTTGGTGTAATAGCACTGGCTTGATACTCAACGCGACAAAATGTGTATGGATCAGATTGGGTAGAGATAAAACTCATTTCGATTACAAAATAAATGGACACTCAATCAAGCGAGTCTCAGAACATCCCGACCTGGGAGTGATAATTCACGAATCGCTAAAGACAAGAGCAAATAGTGATCACGCGCGGTTAAAAGCGATACGTGCCTTATACTGCATAAAAATGACTTTTGCAAAATTATCGCCGCAAATCTTCGCCAAACTTTATTGTGCCCTAGTAAGACCACATCTTGAGTATTGTGTACAGGCAACCTTTCCAACGACCAGGAGTGAGTTGAATAACTTGGAAAGTGTAATGAGACGAGCTTCTCGGATGTGTTGTCAAGGAAGCTTTATTTCAAGATTAAGATGTTTGAACGTTTTATCAGTGAGGTATCGGTATCTTTTTCTTGATCTGATTACACTTTGGAAAATTGTACATTCAGCTGATGGCTTTCCTTTGGGTGTAGTTAGATTTCGAGATAATTCGAGATTGCGAGGCCATTGTAAGATGCTTTTTAAAAAATTACCGGGTAAGCTGCGAAAATTTTACAGACTGTCTGAACGGGCAGTAGATGTTTGGAATAGTTTGCCTGAACCTATCGCTGCCATCACCAATTTCCTCGCTTTCAAAAACAGGGTTCGACGTTGGATATACGTCCAGGCTGATTTGTCACCTTTTCTAACCTACCCATTTGGTTGATCTTTTTTCTGTATTGTGTGATCGGCTTAAAGCCTTATGGCTAAGTCTGAACTTGATAATAATAATAATATGTTTAACTCGTTTCTATGTGAAGATCTGCCACCTCAGGAATGGAGAGAGGGAATGGTGAAGGTTCTTTATAAAGGTAAGGGTAATAGATATATCCCTGATTCCTATCGTGGTATATCACTCCTGAATCAGTCATACAAACTCTTGACGCAGATCGTTTATATACGACTAATTAGATATCGGCAGCATTTACTTCCATTTGAGCAATATGGATTTCGACAAGGCACATGTACGAGTGATGCTCTTAGAGTTTTACGAGCACTTGTAATAGAAAAGTTCTAAGCGCATAAATCACTCTAAACGATTTTTGTGGACTTTGAGAAGGCTTTTAATTCCATAGATCAAAACTTATTATTGAGAAAGGTTAAACATGGCGCTAAAGTATATGGCCGCTTTCTTCAACTTATAAGCAGCATCCTTCAACCAAGTTCACTTAGAATATTTGACGGGATTCAGTTTTCACAATCCTTTTGCGTAAACCGTGGTGTCTTGCAAGGAGATCCTCTTAGCCCCCTACTTTTTGCTTTCTTCGTTATGGACATCCCAAACTGCCTATGTCGAAATTCGAATAGGGTATGGTCAGTGATGTATGCAGATGATCTTGCATAGTGTGGGATACTATATCCTCTTCTCAAAGAACCTTAGATGCGTTGTATTATTATTGTACATCTTACAAAATGAAGGTTAACATCGAAAAGACCAAAGTCGTCAAGTTTCGTAAGGGTGGTCCACGGTGCAAGCATGATCAGCTTACATTTCGGCAACGAGTCAAAATAATTACGGCAACAAGTTTGATCCATAATCTGGGAAGTCTCTCTTTCGAGAGTGCATTGAGGTATTTCAGAGTCATGTTGCTGCCCATGATTAGTTATGGTCTTTCTGTTGTATGGAATTATTTGACTTCCGGTAATTTCATGCAGCTCGACAGATGTCAGTCAAGATTCTTAAAGCGCATAGTGGGAGTTTCACCAAAGACATCATCCACGTTAGTTTCTACCATGCAGCTGTACCACCTTTATCCGTATATCTGCGCAGTCTTCTTAATATGATCGAAACTATTAATTATACTGCAAATCTAGAAAAATTTAACAAGAAAGTATCTGGGATTGATCCGGAACACTTTTTAACGCCAGTTGCCTGTCAACGGCATTGGAAAAATTCACACACTTTTAAGCGGCCATTGGTTTGGCGTTTCTCTACTCATGGGTATCACGATAAGATTTGTCGTATGCACATTCCTTTACATTCGCGATCGTCGTGCTGTTCGTGCAAATTTTGTTTGTGCACTTGCTGGTCATTGCTTCATATTTTCGAATGTCCATATTGGCAGAATTTGAGTTTGCAAGATCTCGATCGTATGAAGTAAAGTGCACGATCTATCTAAGGCCTTTTAAGAGGAACAGTGCAGAAGCATTAGGGGCATAGTATATGACGAAAAGAAGATGCAATATAGTGGTACAACGTCTAACATCAGCATCCGTTTAAATTGACTGTATTTGATTTATTGTAACTATATTTTCTTTCTTTTATATTTTGTTGAAACCGAGAGGCGCGATGGCAATAAATTTTCTCTTCGGTTATATTATATTATATGAATAATATTAAATCAGCTAACTGAGTCTACGTATTTAATATAATTACAAAATAAACAAAACATAATAATGCTAAATCAAAATTTAATAATTAAATAATAAAATTAATAATTGTTTTTAGATTTTCTATGATTTAAATCAAGTTAAAAAAATGAAATTTAAAATAAACGTCATTTTTATGAATTAACTAATAAATAACAGACGTTGTATCAGAATAAGAATTAGAGGTCATCAGGAGGAACTGCTATGCTATCAGGTTTCGGCCCCTAACTCCTCTACCCAACATAGCAGCGGGGCCAAATACATGCTAATGATGTATTTCCTCTGAAATAACTATCTAGTATCTTATTCTAATACAAAGTATATTATTTATTATCCATCCATAAAAATTTGCCACTTAAGAGTTTAAATTTATTCTTTATATTATTGTGTTGATGTTATTTTTACAGTAACCTATTTTAAAATATGTATCTATTAAATTATTTAAATGATTTTGAAGAAAGCCAATATCATTACATATTGTTGCAATTCTTAAAATTTCATTATTTAATGTATTATATTTTATATTATATGGTATGCATGAATGATCATGCAAAAATATGTTTCTTGTAAATTTAAATATGTCATCTTTACGATATAAATTAATAGTAGTTTTAGTTAATGTTAATTTAATGTTCATATCTAGATATACACCTTCTTTATCATTAATATTGGTTTTGTTAAGAATAAGGCTTTCTGGATAAATGTGCTCACTAATTGAATAAAAATTATTAGAATTAAATACACATATATCATCAATGTATCGAAACATATATTTCATATATTTATATTAGTTTAGATTTAGTTTTTACACAGTTATGAACAAATTCATATTCTATAAAGCTTAAAAACAAGTCAGCTATAATTGGGCTACTATTACCACCCATTGGAACACCTTTTACTTGTCTAAATATAGATGTCCCTACTTTTAAATAATTTTGATTTATCAAAATATTTAAGGATTCTATTAATTCAATTTTATCCATATATTTATATTTATTTGATGGTTTAATTTTTGTTAGATAGGCGTTATAATTATTATAACATATATATGTATATCTTTTTCCGAATATAAGATTAATTAATTTTACTAACGCTTCTTTAATATCTACTAAACCTAGATTTGTATAAAGAGTACTAAAATCGTATGTATTTATATTTTGAAAATTTATTCCTTTTGTCTGTTCTAAAAATTCTTTTGTAGAATTAATACTGAAATAGTGTTTTATACCAGTATTAATTTCGATTACCTTGCAATATTTTTTAAAAGTGTGCTTTAATTACTTTAAGTATTTTATTCATATAGACAGAAAGTGGTTTTAATGTACATTTAAACGCACTACATATGAACCTAGGTTTTATTGGATTTTTATGTAATTTTGGATTCCAATATAATATAGGTATAGTTTTATTATCTAATTCAACCTTTATACCCTTTTTATCCATTATAGAACAGTGACTTGTAATAATTGTTTCTAAACTCAACTCACTACGTTCATATGGTGGATTTACATTTAAATCATTAGAATTAACCTCTTTCACTTGTATATCGTAATAAAGCTTTTTGCATATGAAGACAAAGTTATTACTAGCTTTATCAATAGTTGTTATTATATAGTTATCCTTTAATTTAGTAAGTTCTTTATACATATCTTTATTAATTTTATCTTTTCTTTTATAATTGTTTGTTATTTTCATTTTATTTTTAATTTTATCAAATATATAATCTTTCCAAATTTTTATCTTAGATATATTCGAGCTTTCACTATTAATCAGCTTACTAAAGTAATCATTTAAGTTATTATATAACGAATTGTAAATTTTATTTTTGTCGTTGTTATTATTTAATCTATATTTATACCCTTTTGATATCAGCTTTCTTAATTCACAATTTTCAATTAATTCTAGATTATGGGTACATATATGTTCATTTATTTTATCAAAACTAAGACTTTTACAATTACATTCTGTTTCCATTATGTTTCTAATATTATCGTTACATATTGATTTTAATTCTTTATTATAATTACAAATTTTTCGTCCTAATGGTGGTAGGAGTTTATACCTTATTTTAGGAATATATTTACTTAAATCTGACCCTATTATTTCTTTACTTTTAGAATTATTTAAAAGTCCGGCTATATTTATGTTATCTATACATTTATTAATGAAGTTTATGGTTAATGTATATTTTCTATTGTTATTATTTACATTTATTGTATAATTATAGTATTTTGTATTACAATAACTGTCTATTATACAACTTAGCCTATCATTGTCGTTAATTAATTTTTGATTTATTGAACCTATTATATCTTTAAAAAAACTTCTTATATTTACATAAAGATCTTTTAGCTTATTATCACTTAAAAGTTGTTTGAATATTTCTAATTGTTCATTTATATACATCTTTTTTAATATTTTTAACTCTATTTTTCCTATTCCTTTTATCACCATGACTTCTTGGTTTGCGTTTAACTGGATTATTATAATATAGTTGTTTATTATGTATTATACTACTCCTGCCAATTCCTTGTACCACGTCATTTAATCCTAATGGGTACATGCAATTAAGCGTTTTAATCCAAAAATCTTCTTTTTCTAATAGTTTTTGATTTAATATTGAAATGTTTTATTCGATAATATGTTCTAAAATAAATAATTTACAGTTTTTAATATCATGTCCTATTAATCTCATATGTTTATGAAATATAGTTTGACTATTATGCTGTATATTATATATGTGTTGCCTAAACCTAGTCTTTAACATTTGATATGTTTTTCCTATATATTACAATCCACATGTACATTGTATAAGATACACTACACCTGCGGTATTGCAGTTACAATTATTATTAATATTTAATGAAAAACATTTGTTTGTCGTATTACTTACGATACAATTATTATTATTTATAACATCACAAACTATACAATTTTTTCTGTTACATTTAAAAGATCTAAAATTGAAATCATTAGTACTTACGTATAATTCACAAATATTAATAATATTTGTGAATTGTAATGAGGCGACTAAATACCATTCACTCTTAAATACACATTTTACATTACAAAACTTTCTTTGTTACAAACATCTTACAATCAAATAAAATACACGAATATCTAAGATATCATCTAATATCATCTGTAACTGGAGACTTCGCGTGTTTCATAAAATCTACAACACATTGCCGTTGGAAACTCCTTGGCGAATGGAAGGGACAAAGCTTGGAATTCGCCCGCATTGTAACAGGCCAATCACACTTACAAAATTCGGAAATGTACGTTTTCACAAGAGTTTTGGGGTTCGGTTCCCAGGCACTAGCTGCGCTTCGATTGTTGATTACACACCCAATATTTCCTCCCATGTCAAACTTACAGCCGAACGTCTAACCTACAAAGGATCTGAAATGGCTTCGATCAACGACGTTTCCCAAAATTTAAATGCATATGAAATGCTTCACCGTATTTTGGCATCACCTACGCTGACAGTAAGACAAATCCCTTGGAGTTTACGAAATAAAGCAGCTCGCATTTTTACCAATCTTATTGAGGAGGCACTAGAACATAAATCGTCATATAGCTAGACTAGTCTTTTGGGGTTCGCAAAAGTGTGCCTATCAGCTCATTCAGATGATCACCGAAATGTACGAAAACATAAAGAGAATGCACTAAAGTCAGCCGAAAACAGGCAGTTTGACACTTCCTTTCTCACGCATGTTTGTGCTCAACAAACGACCCGACATAAACACGACAAATCAAAGACAATGACAATCGAACTTGTGCGACAGGGAAACTACGGCAAAGCAATGAAACGAAAATCTTCGTTACGGCTGGCGCCGTTCACAGAACATACACACCGTAAGCTCACAGATTTGCACCCACCCGGTAAAGGTATTATAACCTCAATCCCAACGGCAGAACACGGTATTGTCATCGATTCAGATACCGTTCGTGATTCAATTTTCTCATTCCCCTCTGCATCGTCACCAGGTTGTCTGGGTTTAAGAGCCGAACACCTACAAGACATGTCCACAGCGGATCAGTCTGGACAGCTTCTAAGCCGCCTGACACATCTGATAAATTATATGGCAGCCGGTGACCTCTCTGTAGATATATCTCGATATTTTCGGGTGCATATCTTATCGCTCTAGAAAAACCAAATGGAGGTATACGCCCAATAGCGGCAGGAGAATTGTTACGAAGGGTGTGTGCAAAGTGTATTTGCACGAAGATGCGCGATAAGTTCACTCAAATATTTCAACCACAACAGGTCGGTGTTGCAGTGGTAAATGGCGCAGATTTAATAATTCACCAGGTTCGACGATTGCACGAACAGATGCACACCTCGGAAAATTGGGTATGGGCGAAAGTAGATGTTTCGAACGCATTTAATACAGTTGACATGCAATGCTTTATTGACGCAGTCGACATTGAAGCACCTTCTATCGGACCGTGGATCAAATGGTGCTACTCGCAACCATCAAAATTACGATTTGGAGCAGCAAAAAGCCTTACATCGTCAGCAGGAGTACAACAAGGGGACCCTCTGGGCCCATTCCTTTTCGCACTGGCAGTCCAACCGATTATTCGGAAAGTCGACTCGATCACAGGTATCGGTTTTAACAAGTGGTATTTAGGCGATGAAATAATTGTAGGTGAACCCAAGGCAGTTGCTATCACATTAAACATGATTGCAAATGAGCTGGAAAAAATCGGACTATCAATGAATTGGCAAAAAACTGAATTAATAGGCCACACAGAAGCAATTATCTCAACGCAGACATGATGGACTCACTCTCCACATACCAATACTGACGGCAATTTCCCTCTTTTAGGATGCCCAATTGGTTCGCAAGAGTTTGTAGAAGCATATCTCATTAATAGTTGCTTACCAAACCTAGTAAATGACACAGAGCTTGTTGCGTCGCTTCCGGACGCTAATGTGGCTTACCTGCTATTGCGCCACTGTGCTTCAGCTCAACGAATAGCATTACTAATGAGGAATGTAGATCCAGCAAGCACCGACCTTTTCTGTAAGCAGTTTGATAATGCTGTGATACGGGCGATGGAAATCACCGCTTCAATACAACTGTCAGCGCGAACACGATCTCAAGTTGAGCTCCCACTAAAAATGGGCGGTCTGGGCCTTAGGAGTACAAACAAACACAGAGCGGCAGTCTTTGCAGCAAGCGTCAGCACAGTGACCGCGTTTGTGAACCAGGATCCAAATAAAATTCCGGCCTATGTAAACGCGAAGGAAATACTTGCGCTACACGGAGCAGAAGTGGAACAACAGGCTTCATCCACAAGACAACATCAAATATCGTTCAAAATTAACTCAGAGAAGCGTAAAAATCTATTAGACACTGGAGATGATCGGACAAGGGCCAGACTAATAGCGGTATCACAGCCACATGCGAACGCATGGTTACAATGCGCCCCAAATCGAAGTCTCGGCCTAGCTCTCACCGACCAAGAATTTACAATTCTTATAAGAATGTGGTTAGGCCTGCAAATTGCTCCAAGTGGCTACCCTTGTAGTCGATGTTTTCGAAACGCAGATGCTGAGGGCTTCCATGCACTAACTTGCAACTAAGGTGGTTTTCAGGAATGCGTCATAATGGAATTCGTGACGTTGTACTCCAGGCGGCACAATCATCAGGAATGCATGTGGGTTGCGAGGTTCGCAACCTTGTCCAAAATCTACAAGAACGGCCAGCCTATATTCTGATCTTCGGGGATCCCTCAGATGCTATAGATTTCGTGGTAACACATCCACTACAGAAATCCTTTATTCGCCAGTCAATTTATGTGCCTGGTTACGCAGCTGCGCAGTACGCATCATCGGTCAAAGATAGAAAGTACCGTGCTAAAATGATTGAGGCGAGATATAACTTCATACCTGTAGTCTTGGAGTGTTACGGCGGCTGGAATATGGAAAGGGAGAAAATCATCAGACGAATCGCCCGATCCTTAGCAATTCGATCATCTCCACCATACAGCATCGCATCTGCACGGCTCTTTCAACGAATATCAATATTACTCATGAGAGGAAATTCAAAAGCTATATTATCTAGCATTGATATGTTAAACCGACCGTATTAAGAGATTGCTAACCCCATAATGGAGAATCCCACACGAAGAATGAACCCCTTCCAGGCACTTGATCTGGCTGGTTAGAAGTCTGGCGCTGCATTCGAAGCGGAACATGTCAGAAAGGTGTTTGCGAAGGTGCAATTTGATGTCAACGATTGTGAATATTATGTCCACGATTGTCAATATTACTAATCAATCAGTTAACTAATCATATCAAATAGGACAGAGAATCGTTTACAATATCTTTACAAAATATTTAAAGTTACTTTAGGTTTATTATTCGGCATAATAATATTCGAGTTTTTACGAATGTAATAAACCTTAAGAATTTTTCTATTTAAACAATTGGTTTCTTTTGCTAAAACAACAGTATTTATTCGCAACAGTATTTATTCAGTTTGCTGATCTTATTCGTTTAGTAATAACCAATTATAAGATTGACTAGTTAATTAGTTATTAACAAAAATTACAATATAATTTGGACAAATATTCAACAACACGTTCAATTAATTAATATCATCAGATGTTCATAATCATATCAAATAGAACAGAGAATCATTCCTATAAAGTTGCCAGAGAAGATAAGTGAAGATTTCGATTCAAAGAAAGTATTGTACATCTTTCTAAATATCAAAAATTGTCAATTTTATGAAAATGAAATTATTTTTGTACATTATTTGTTCAAAACTACAATGTCAACTGAAATTATTGTGGATTAACTCTAGATCTCCTAAGAAATAATCCGCTATTAATCCACGCCAACAACAATATTTAAAAATGCTAAATTAGTGGTCCCATTTTAATAATACAACTTAAGGGGTAACTATCACAATTTTTGCTTGATATTCTTAGGTCAACCGATTCCTCGGAACAAAAAAACAAGCAGCAGAACATCATCAGCGAAACGAAAAACATAATCCAAATGAAATCGAACTTTAAATAAATATTCGATAAAAAAGTTCATCTCGATATTCTACCCTTGTAAAATATGAACATCAACAAACTCCGGAAGTGGCTCTAACACACTCCAGAAGCGACTCCGGAAGTAACTCTAACATACTCCAGAAGCGACTCTAACACACTCCAGAAGCGACTCTCACTTTTTGATTAGAAAACGAACTAGCTGCATTTAACCCCGATCTTATTGGTACAATTAATAAATATCTTCACTTATCTTCCGTTAACTAATCCTATCAAGTAGAACAGAATTATTCAACAAAAGTGCGAATCGTGATGTTAAAATACTTAAAACTAATTTGTGTTGTTGTGAAATGCCTACAAAAAATCACAGATACAACATAAGATAAAGAAATGTTTAATATGAAATGTTTCAATACATTGATGATATATGTGCATAGGGGCATCTTTATTTATTTAGATATATACGTATCTATATGTATAATCATATATAATAAATATTATAGCTATAGTTATTAATAACTATAACGCTATAATAACTATAAGACCTATAACGCCCATAACTATAACGCCCATCTAACATAATATTGAATAAGGCATAATATTATAACAATATTAATAAGATAAATTCCACGATGCAATTTGTGCCCGCTATGGATTGGGACTGGTTGAGTCTCCAGCTCGCTGTACATGTGGTTCCCTTTTCAATATATGCCATGCACTATCGTGTCGCACCGGAGGAACTACAATAATTCGGCACGACATAATGAGAAATTTGATTGCAAATAAGCTTGAAAAGGTGTGTAAAGACATCTCAATAGATCCACAGATACGGCCTGTTCCAATTGATTGTCGATTCTCCAACACTACCACTTGCAGAGACCCTTGTGCGAGGTCCGACATTGCTTGCCGTGGGCTTTTTCGGAGGCTCGATGGTGCGATCGTTTTTGGATATATATGTTTTCAACCCAATGGCGCCATCGAACTCTCACATGACCCCGACCATCAGTCACGCATATCACTCTACAAGGAAGTTCGCAAAGTATAGACAACGCATTCCTGAAGTTGAAAGAGCAACTTTCATTCCCGTGATATTTTCAACAAGCCGGAACATTGGAGCAGAAGCACAGCAATTGTTGAGGTGGATTGCAGCCAAATCTTCTACTTCATAGAAGTTGCCATACTCCGAGAGTATCCGACGCATTCGCTCAGATATAAGTTTAACTCTTGCGTTCGCTGCCTCAATGTGTATAAGAGCGACCAGAATGTCAGTTAGAAGCCAAACAGCATGTAGGCGATGTATGAATGTGACGATTGCTTCATAAAGCACGACGAAGAGAACTGCTCGTATCCTATAGGTGCCCACATCAGAAGTATAAAAGAACACGAAGTTGTTGCACTACTTAGTTTTCTATTTTTATTATAACTTTTGTCTTATTAAAAAATACTATTATTATATGGTATGCATGAATGCTCATGCAAAAAATATGTTTCTTGTCCATAAAAATATTATCCATCCATAAAAATTTGGCACTTAAGAGTTTAAATTTATTCCTTATATTATTGTGTTGATTTATATATTTTACTAGTTTCTGCTTGATGTTATTTTTATAGTAACCTAGTTTAAAATATGTATCTATTAAATTATTTAAATGATTTTGAAGAAAGCCAATATCATTACATAGTGTTGCAATTCTTAAAATTTCATTATTTAATGTATTATTAAATAATGGTTTTAGTTAATGTTAATTTAATGTTCATATCTAGATATACGCCTTCTTTATCATTAATATTGGTTTTGTTAAGAATAAGGCTTTCTGGATAAATGTGCTCACTTATTGTTAAATACACATATATCATCAATGTATCGAAACATATATTTCATATATTTATATAGTTTAGATTTAGTTTTTACACAGTTATGAACAAATTCATATAATATAATAAGATTATTCTATTAATAATAATATTATTAATAATAATATTAAGAAAGAATTATTGGAGCAGGATCAAAGAAAAAAAAGAAATTTTATTTGATATTTCGCGCTAACTCTGTTAGCATCTTCAGAAAATTACAATGTTTTTAAATGTACATACCCTTATAAAAAGTTCAAAACTATCACCGCCATTTTCTTTAGCAGTTGATGATGTTATTAGCGATAAATAGCTGCTTTCACTATTGTTTGAATTTTTGAAGGTACGCAAAACAATAAAAAGGATGATTCAAAATAGGTTAGAAACAAAACAAAAGTAATAACCATAATATTTCCTTTCAAAATAAATAATTTGCGAAAATTAGAAAAATGAAAAAATAATAATTAAAAATACTAGAAAAATTAAAGTATAAAAACAAAAAAGAAAAGATTATTTAAACAAAAGAATCGTTTACGGCATATTTACAAAATATTTAACGTTACGCCAGGTTTATTATTCAACATAATAATATTGGAGTTTTTATGAATGTAATAAGCCTCAAGAATTTTAATATTTAAACAATTGGTTTCTTTTGCTAAAACAACATTATTATTGTAGCCAATATTGTGATCTAAATTTAAACTATGGTCTACAATAGCGCTACTTTGGCCCTTTTTGAGTGTGTATTTGTGTTGTTTCAATCTAGTCTCTAATGGTTGGCTTGTTTGAACCACATATATTTTATCGCATTCTAAACAAGAAATTTAAAAAACAACTCCATCATTATCACGTTTGGCTTTCTTTTTTAAAATGTTGTGTAACTTCGGTATTTTACTATTATACAAAACAATATTTGATGTATTTAATGCTTTATTGTTTGAAACAAATCTTTTTAACTTAATATTCCAAAAATTATTTATAAATGGTAATCCTATGTATTTCTTTTCTCTTGGCCAAAGACAACTTGTTTATCTTTTTTGTTACTTTTGTAGAAAGCCTTTCAATAAAAAAACAATATTTGTGCATTTTTGCACAAAAATACAATGAAAATAAAATTTTAATCCTTTCTTTGATCCAGCTCCAAATATTCTTTATAATATTCAATGTTTTGTTAAATTTTATTAATTTTTAATAAATTTAATTCGAAGTTTTTTAATTTTTTCTTCCGCTTTGGATCTTGTTAAGGAGATAGGAAAAAGATAAAAGCGCGTTACCGGGGATTCACGTGCTACGTTATACCTCCTCCCAAACGTTAGCATCGCCATCCAACGTGGAAATGCTGTCAGCATTCTGGCGACGGTTTTAAATGACAAGAACATGGTAGGCTGGTGGTAGCAGCCATCCCTCCTAAAAGAATGACATTTTTCTACGAAGAAGACAAATGTTCTCTTTTTTTACTACGGATATTCAAATATTCATTAAAACAGTTTGAAAAAAGTACAGTCATTCAGTTGAAAAAAATCGGAAACCGATTGATCTCCCAAGCATTCGAGTATACACGCAGCATTCTCTTGTTGAACCGATGCGCTTAACCGTTGCCTGAGGAAAGGCGTTGATCGAGGTTTCGTTCTCTTGAATATATATTTTTTAATTTTATTAATTAAAAAAAACAACATGAAAATATACTATTTCCATACTACACTAACGTTATTATATATATTATACTAATAATATACTATACTAACGTTACTAGAGAAGTAACGTTCTCTTGTATTTTTTTGTTAATTTTATTAATTAAAAATTAAATCAACATGGAAACGCATTGTAATGAGGCATTGTAATGAAAATCGTAATGAAGATGGTAAGGATGTTTATGAAAAAAGAAATGAATATACGAAAGGAGGAAAATTTTATTTGATATTTTGCTAACTTATTATAGCATTTTCTGAAAATTTTCAAATATTACAATAATTTGAATTTTAAATTTTTGTATTTTTTGTATTGCTACAGTAATAAATTTGTATAATATTTTGTATAATATTTTTGTATTGCTACAATGCTAGATACCGTTTCATCTCTATGATCCATCAGTGATGAGTCATGGTCTGATGAGTCATATTGTGAGTCATAGTCATATGAGTCATACTCGCACTTATGAGTCATAGTTATGACGAAATGGAATCTAGCAGTGTTTTTCGTCGTTCTTCAGCTTCTGGTCAAAAATGACCAACAAAATTCACGCGGATAGGTAACACTCGCATTTTGAGATATTCAAAAAAGAAGTTAGTTAATATACAAGATACCTTGCGCTGGAATTTGCAAGTGCTTTTGCTAATGATCCTTTTTGGTGAAGTGGTGGTGCTAGTTCAGCACTCAACGATGATGTTTCTAGAGGTTTTCTAGTACATCACTCACATGATTCGATGATTGCCGTCTGCTAGTCCTCCTCTGCACCTAACAGTGGGAAGGAACTGGCACTGATGAGTCACAGTGATGACGAAACGGCATCTAGCAGAGTTTTTGGTCGTTCATCTGCCTCTGGCTAAAAATAACTAGCAAAATTCACCCGGATTGTTATCACTCTCGTTTTGAGATATTCACAATTGTTCTACATATTATGAATATATAAAGATTCTAGCTTTAATATTATGTCATAAGATCGTTTAAAATAAAATAAACAAATTAAACATATATTCAATTTTATTATTCGTTTTACAATATAATTTGATATAATCTAGTATAATTTAAATAAACTATTTAAAAACTAATAAATCTTTATTACAAAGATTACACAAAAAATGTTCCGTATTTAAAGATATTTTATTTGCATATATAAATTCAACAACACGAAATCCATACTAGTTTGAAATTCTAAGCTGTTAACAAATAACTATATACAGTAAGTGTCTGGCATAAGATACGTCCGATGATGAATTGCCTATTGGCACAGAGGACAACAGTTACGTATGTAATGTTGTGATTGCAGTGCTCAATTCCTTTAGTGTGAATTTTCCGTTTTCTGCTGTAATACACTATCTCTGTAGAAACACAATTTATGAGTTCCTGTAAAAACTGACGTATCGACATTAGATCTTGGTATATTAGATAGAGTAACAGTTACTTAATTTGTATTGTAGAAACACAATTTATGAGTTCCTGTAAAAACTGACGTATCGATATTGGATCTTGGTATATTAGATAGCGTAACAGTTACTTAATTTGTATTGTTAAATTCAATGTATCTAGGAACAGACTGATTAATTAGCGATGGAAGAGAGTCAATTGCCAGATCAAGTGCCTGAAAGAGGTTTATTCTTTGTGTGAGATTTTCCATTATGGGAAAAGGGATCTCGCAAAAAGGTCGGTTTAACATATCAATGCTAGATAATATAATTTTTAAATTTCCTCTCATGAGTGTTATTGATATTCGTTGAAAGAGCCGTGCAGATACGATTATGTATAGTATAGATGATCGAATTACTAAGCACCGGGCGATTCGTCTGATGATTTTCTCCCCTTCCATATTCCAGCCGCCGTAACACTACAAGACTGCAGGTATGAAGTTATATCCCGCCTCAATCATTTTAACACGGTACTTTCTATCTTTGACCGATGATGCGTACTGCGCAGCTGCGTAACCAGACACATAAGCTGACTGGCGAAGAAAAGATTTCTGTAGTGGATGTGTTACCGCGAAGTCTATAGAATCTGAAGAATCCCCGTAGATCTGTATATATGTATGTATATACATATACATGTTATATTTAACATGTATAAGTATATATGTATTTATACATTGTTTCGTATGGGATCATGAAGATCGATTGAAATCGAGACTAGTGATCCTTTGATGGATGCTTATTTATGTATTGAAAAGTTGCTAGGTTACACAAGGTGACTTTCGCATTGAAAATCAGAAACCATTGTCACAGACGTTTTTGTTTCGCCCGCTTTTTGCCACATGTTGGTAGTCCCAGGCTCATCAGAAGGCTGGCTACCAACTCTTCACCTTTTGAAACTTGACATACCCGAGATTCGAGCTGTCGCTCTCCGTACTTTGGCTTACGCTCTTAACTACTAGGCTACGAATCTAGGATTACCAAATTTCACACAGTATATGAAACTTTCCATCATGATATCCAGAAACTGTATTATCCAAGATACTATCTGGCATGCTTATTATAGATTATTTCGTATGGGATCATGAAGATCGATTGAAATCGGGACTGGTTATCCTTTGATGGATGCTTATTTATGTATTGAATAGTTGCTAGGTCACACAAGGTGACTTTCGCATTGAAAACTAGCTACAGAATCCTTCCTTATTGATATTCAAATCCACACACCCTGACTACAAACGGAACCATTGCCACAGCCGTTTTCGTTTCGCCCGCTTTTTGCCACATGTTGGTAGCCCCGGGCTCGTCAGAAGGCTGACTACCAACTCTTCACCTTTTGAAACTTGACACATTCGAGATTCGAGCTGTTGCTCTTCGTACTTTGGCTTGCGCTCTTGACTGCTAGGCTACGAATCCAGGATTACCAAATTTCACACAGTATATGAAACTTTCCATCATGATATCTAGAAACTGTATTATCCGAGATACTTTCTGGCATGCTTATTATAGATTATTTCGTATGGGATCATGAAGATCGATTGAAATCAGGACTGGTGATCCTTTGATGGATGCTTATTTATGTATTGAATAGTTGCTAGATCCCACAAGGTGACTTTCGCATTGAAAACCAGCTACAGAATCCTTCCTTATTGATATTCAAATCCATACACCCTGACTACAAACGGAACCATTGCCACAGCCGTTTTCGTTTCGCCCGCTTTCTGCCACTTGTTGGTAGCCCCGGGCTCGTCAGAAGGCTGACTACCAACTCTTCACCTTTTAAAACTTGACACATTCGAGATTCGAGCTGTCGCTCTCCGAACTTTGGCTTGCGCTCTTGACTACTAGGCTGCGAATCCAGGATTACCAAATTTCACACAGTATATGAAACTTTCCATCATGATATCTAGAAACTGTATTATCCGAGATACTTTCTAGCATGCTTATTATAGATTATTTCGTGTGGGATCATGAAGATCGATTGAAATCGGGACTGGTGATCCTTTGATGGATGCTTATTTATGTATTGAATATTTGCTAGGTCACACAAGGTGACTTTCGCATTGAAAACCAGCTACAGAATCCTTTCTTCATGATATCCAATTCCACACACCCTGACTACCAACGGAACAATTGCCACAGCCGTTTTCGTTTCGGCCGCTTTTTGCCACATGTTGGTAGCCTCGGGCTCGTCAGAAGGCTGACTACCAACTCTTCACCTTTTGAAACTTTACACATCCGAGATTCGAGCTGTCACTCACCGTACTTTGGCTTGCGCTCTTGACTGCTAGGCTACGAATCCAAAATTACCAAATTATATATGTATATATACATATATATGATATATATGAGTTCATATATATGAACTCATATATATGAGTTCCTGTAAAAACTGACGTATCGACATTGGATCTTGGTATATTAGATAGCGTAACAGTTACTTAATTTGTATTGTAGAAACACAATTTATGAGTTCCTGTAAAAACTGACGTATCGACATTGGATCTTGGTATATTAGATAGCGTAACAGTTACTTAATTTGTATTGTTAAACTCAATGTATCTAGGAACAGACTGATCAATTAGCGATGGAAGAGAGTCAATTGCCAGATCAAGTGCCTGGAAGGGGTTTATTCTTAGTGTGAGATTCTCCATTATGGGAAAAGGGATCTCGCAAAAAGGTCGGTTTAACATATCAATGCTAGATAATATAACTTTTAAATTTCCTCTCATGAGTGTTATTGATATTCGTTGAAAGAGCCGTGCAGATACGATTATGTATAGTATAGATGATCGAATTACTAAGCACCGGGCGATTCGTCTGATGATTTTCTCCCCTTCCATATTCCAGCCGCCGTAACACTCCAAGACTGCAGGTATGAAGTTATATCCCGCCTCAATCATTTTAGCACGGTACTTTCTATCTTTGACCGATGATGCGTACTGCGCAGCTGCGTAACCAGACACATAAGCTGACTGGCGAAGAAAAGATTTCTGTAGTGGATGTGTTACCGCGAAGTCTATAGAATCTGAAGAATCCACGTAGATCTGTATATATGTATGTATATACATATACATGTTATATTTAACATGTATAAGTATATATGTATTTATACATTGTTTCGTATGGGATCATGAAGATCGATTGAAATCGAGACTAGTGATCCTTTGATGGATGCTTATTTATGTATTGAAAAGTTGATAGGTTACACAAGATGACTTTCGCATTGAAAACCAGAAACCATTGTCACAGACGTTTTTGTTTCGCCCGCTTTTTGCCACATGTTGGTAGTCCCAGGCTCATCAGAAGGCTGGCTACCAACTCTTCACCTTTTGAAACTTGACATACCTGAGATTCGAGCTGTCGCTCTCCGTACTTTGGCTTACGCTCTTAACTACTAGGCTACGAATCTAGGATTACCAAATTTCACACAGTATATGAAACTTTCCATCATGATATCCAGAAACTGTATTATCCAAGATACTATCTGGCATGCTTATTATAGATCATTTCGTATGGGATCATGAAGATCGATTGAAATCGGGACTGGTTATCCTTTGATAGATGCTTATTTATGTATTGAATAGTTGCTAGGTCACACAAGGTGACTTTCGCATTGAAAACAAGCTACAGAATTCGTCCTTCATGATGTTCAACTCTACACACCCTGACTACCAACGGAACCATTGCCACAGCCGTATTCGTTTCGCCCGCTTTTTGCCACATGTTGGTAGTCCCGGGCTCGTCAGAAAGCTGGCTACCAACTCTTCACCTTTTGAAACTTGACACATTCGAGATTCGAGCTGTTGCTCTTCGTACTTTGGCTTGCGCTCTTGACTGCTAGGCTACGAATCCAGGATTACCAAATTTCACACAGTATATGAAACTTTCCATCATGATATCCAGAAATTGTATTATCCGAGATACTTTCTGGCATGCTTATTATAGATTATTTCGTGTGGGATCATGAAGATCGATTGAAATCGGGACTGGTGATCCTTTGATGGATGCTTATTTATGTATTGAATATTTGCTAGGTCACACAAGGTGACTTTCGCATTGAAAACCAGCTACAGAATCCTTTCTTCATGATATCCAATTCCACACACCCTGACTACCAACGGAACAATTGCCACAGCCGTGGCAATTGCATTTGGCTTGCATTTCTGACAATTTAAATTTTTAATAGTTGATACTGATCCATTATTGATAAATAATTATTGGAGCTGGATCAAAGAAAAGAAGAAATTATTGTTAATATTTCGCTAATTACTGTTAGCATCTTCAGAAAATTATGTAGAAGTTAGCGAAATATCAAAAATAATTTCCTCTTTTCTTTGATTCATCTCCAATAATTATTTGTAATATTTAAACTGTTGGCTATTTTTAATGCATACATCATATTTAAGTTCATTGCAATGTATGCATATACATTATGAAATGCTTGTTCTGTCGAGATATTGAAAATAAATTTATTTTTCATTTGTTAAGTATCGATTTTTAATGAAATAAAAGTTAAAAAATTATGAAGAACTGATTTATTTGATATTTCGAAGATTCAACATCGTTAAAAATTTTAAAAATGCACCATTAAAGCCTAGAATTAAAACTAAATGATTAATTTATTTTAATTAAAATTAATTTAATCAGGATTAAAATAATTAATTATTAATGCATAACAATTAAAAAATTAAATAATAAATTTTTAACTTTTAAATTAAAAATTAGATCTTCTTCATCCTTAGTAACATCAGCCGACAAATCAAAAATCAAACTAAACTCCAGAACAACTTTATGCATCCGAACTTGAACAAATGCAGACAATGGGATTTCATAACTGTGTTAAAAAACACAGTTATGTGTTTTGTAACTGTGTACATAACTGTGTTTTTTCCTGTTTACAAATTTTGAGTATTTTGTGTAAATGGCGAACTGGATGCTTTTGTGTTTGATCATCTGTTTGTAATTGTCCTGAAGATGATAGCAGGAGCTATCGAAATTTTGTGTGAATTTTTGGTATAAATTAAAATTAATTCTATGACTTAAAAATAATTTAATTTATTTTTTATAATTTTTGAAATATTGGAAAAATATTAAAATGTAAAAATATTAGAAAAACATAAAAATGCAAAAGTTAATCAGATCAAAGACTGAGTTAGTTATATAAATTAATCGCAGAATGTGATTAATGAGCGGAGATAATCTCCGCTCATTTGTCATGAGCGGAGATAAAAACACATAGATTACCAAATTCGCATGTGACTAATGAGATTAACGCCTCGCTCTTAAAATGCAGTTTTATGAGCGAGGAAAAAAGTTTTATAATAAGTTTTATAAAAGTTTTATAAAAAGTCTTAAAATGCAGTTTTATGAGCTGCATTTTATAAAATGCAGCTCTTAAACTGCATTTTATAAAATGCAGTTTTTTTTTTACATCATTAGCATGTATTTGGCCCCGCTGCTATGTTGGGTAGAGGAGTTAGGGGCCGAAACCTGATAGCATAGCAGTTCCTCCTGATGACCTCTAATTCTTATTCTGATACAACGTCTGTTATTTATTAGTCAATTCATAAAAATGACGTTTATTTTAAATTTTATTTTTTATTTTTATTTTTTAACTTGATTAAAATTATAGAAAATCTAAAAACAATTATTAATTTTATTATTTAATTATTAAATTTTGATTTAGCATTATTATGTTTTGTTTATTTTATAATTATATAACAATACGTAGACTCAGTTAGCTGATTTAATTTGATCATCTCAGCTATAGATGATCCAGCATACAGGATTTCGAAAGTTATCACAAGGATCTGTGCCCCAGTTTTGAAACATCAAACACAACTGATCTGTTACATAAGTTAAATTTGACAGCTGTTCTCGCTCAACTAGGCGTCACGACAATTGACTTTACTGCACTTTATACAAATGTAGACAATAAGGCAGCAGTTCATTCTTTAGAAGCTATTCTACAAAATGTCGATCCACAAAAGTTTAAACCTATCCTTCGTATCGACGATATCACGCACTTAGTAAGGACAATACTTAGTTGTGACATTTTTAAATGCGATAATCAATTCTATCAACAAATAAAGGGACTCAATGGGTAATTGTCTCGCCTCAATCCTAGCGATCGTGTATTTGGATAGAATTGAGAATACTTTTATCTATAACAATGCATTCCTCGCACAAAATGTCACTCATTACTTTTGCTACATTGACAACGTGATTATCATGCATGAGGCGAGTAAATGCCCCCCAAACGTTAATCTATACTTTCAACACAATGGGCAGCAACCGTCGTTTGATCGTCGAATTAACACTACCGGTGCTGATAGGCACGTGCCATTCTTAAACGTCTTCTTTGAACAGAACAACGTAAATGAATACGAGTGGTATCAGAAGCTCACAAAGCTTAATCTTACGCTACATAAACGATCAGCCCAGCCTTACAGTGTGAAGAGGGCTATCTACCTTAGCATGCTGCAAACAGCGCGCATGTGCACTAGCAGTAATAAAGTAGCCGAAGATAAGTGCCGGAAGAGCGACTTGATGTTTAAAGAAAGAGGCTACACGGACAGTGATCTTATTAATATGAAAAAGAAAGGCCCTAACAGAACACAGCTACCATTGCGAAGCTCACCTATCCTTGAGATCCCTTTTATAACTGACGCTTTCATAAGCAAGGTGAATCGGTTAGCGAGACGATGCAATCTTGATGTCCGCTTAGTTCATGGGAATTCTAGAAACTTAGGAAAGAGACTAATTCGCGGTCGCTTTTATGAGAAGCCACCACCGTGCACGAATGCCTGTCCGATCTTTGACCACAAAAGCAGACAGCATAATGTTTCATTGTGCTACCAACGTAATGTAGCTTTTGAAATGTTTTGTAATAAGCGCGCTGCTGTAGGTAAAAAGGTTAGTTACATAGGAGAAACACAACGTCCGATTTCTGAACGGTGCAAGGAACATTTAAGAGAAGCACGAAACCCTTCAGCACCTTTTTACGCCAGCAATACATAGGCCGCGCATTATTCACAGCAACATCCAAATGAGCACCTAAAGTGCAGCCCAAATGTACTCTATCGAGCAGATAACGTTGTGTCGCGAAAACTAATGTAGTCAATCTTAATATCGGGTGCAGATAGCGACAAGAGCCTCAACAATAAAGTCGACGCGGTGGGCTGGCTTGATTCGATGCAATGATAAATATTAATTATGCTATCAATAGTAATGTATTTGTGACCATGTTTATATGTGTTCCGTGTTTCAGATGAGCCGCTGACGAAGCCGTAACGCGGCGAAAGCTTTGGCAATATATATAATAACTAATTCAGCCTTTGATCTGATTAACTTTTGCATTTTAACAACATAAAGCTGAGAGATAAGTGGATATTTAATTCTATTGTTATATTTAATGCATGCATCACATTTTAATGAATTGCAATTTATGCATATAATCAGTTTAATAATTTTATGAATAGTCAAATTAATTTCGTAAATCTAATGAAATATTTATTTTGATTCTAAGCTGTTAGGTCTACACTGTATGAAACTCATATGTTGATGAGTTTCACAAGTAAGCAGGAAATGTTTCGTTTAACTTAGCGATGAGTACGAAATTATTTTCTCGAATGGGCGTGCCAAAATTCATTTCATAAAGAAAATCTAGGAAATATTACAAAGGAAATAAATTAAACGCAATTAAAATTGCGACGAATTACACGCCATATAAATACAAGAATTTTCTGCCGATATCAAAGTTTAGCTAACGTTCAAATTAAAAATCTTGCAATGTCGTCTGTAAGAGAAGATTATCATGAAGAATTAGAGGCTGGAATAAATAAGCAAATACAAATGGAGCTGGAAGCTTCCTATACATACGAAGCAATGGTCAGTGAAAATAGTATATCCTTTAGAAAATTAAGCAAATTTGTCTTTTAAATATAGACCACGTATATTCTCATTTTTTTTGCTAATACAAAAGCCGATTGGTTGAAGACATTCTCAGGCAATACAGAATAATTTTTTAAAGTTTAAACTTTTGTTAATTTTAATTCAATACAAATATTTTTCAGTCTGCATATGGTGATTTGATGTAGACGAAAAATATCAAATAGAGAATCGTCATATCCGTTCGTATCTGAAGCGTAACCAAAAAACGTATCTGATACATATGATATTTTTATTTTATTTCTCGGAGGTGAAAGACAACAAGAGACGAGCAGCGAACTGTTTCTCTGTGGTTTGCAATACTGCGACTTAGCAAAATCCTACTGAGAAAAATAGTTTGGAAAATGAATGTGTTCGGTAATAACATCTGTTAGAGGATAACTGTATATAAAAAACTATATCTAGACAACGAAATATTTTTGCAATAGGGAAACCAACCCTCTATCTTACTCATCCATTTGTTGTATAAAAGCAAAAACATGGTCTTCTAAGCAAAAGAGATACATCTGAAATCAAAAAATAATTACATATATACTAAAAATTCAACTAATGGAGAGTGGAGACAATTCAGAAGTGGCGTCTGCAGTAAACAAACAAATTAACTTAGAGTTAAATGCATCATACACCTATGAGGCCATGGTAAGTAATAATTTTTTAATTCTTTTTTAAGAAATAGCTAATGCTATAAAAATTATATTTTTTGTAATATTATATAATATTAAGTTTGATATATCTGTGCAGTCATTGTTACCATTGAAATTTTGATGACTTTTTTTTATTTTGTACGCTTACTTTAATCATATCTATACGCCAACTGCAGTAAGCTACATTTCAGTATTGATGGACCTCATCAGCTATTTATCCAATACCTACATTTTACGTTTCGGCCCTTTTTAATGCTTGCTGACAATTACTCGACTCCTCTGCTTTCATTGGCAATTAGATTTAATGAAAGACTTTCGTTTTACATTTTGCAAAATTTATTGAAATCATTTCTGATTTTAAATTAAATATGCGTTGGTAGGGGAAGGATCTATCTTTAATTTAAAAACCTACCTATTTTTATTATAAATTAAATTATAACTATTAATTTAATTACTATTTAATTACTAGTGGAAATCTTAGCACATTTCGGAATAAAGTTTGTCTGTTAGAAAAACATCCAGGAAGTATAAAGAAGATTCCGTTTTTTTTCAATTTTAATTTCAACATGTGCAATAAACTATCACATCAAGTGAATTACCTTTCGCGTATAAAAAGAATGAGTTGATGTTTAATAATAAAGCAGATTTTATTCTAAAAATATCATATTAAATTTATTGAACTTAATAAATTATATTTGTTCGATTTTTTTCAGTTTTATATTGTGGGTTAGTTTTTTCTCTGTCTTGAATTTTGTTTTGAAAATGTTTGTACAATTCATTTGATGTAATAATTTATTGCACAGGTTTATTGCTTTTTTCTTTAAGTTTGCAATGTTATACGATAAAACTTTAATATAAGAAACTTTGGCGTGTTGTGAAACAGTAGTTCCTGATGATGATAGCAGCAGCTACTGAAATATTGGACTGAACTATTTTATCGAATAAATTGTCGTTTGTTTGGTTCCATTTTTTACAATAAAAAGAACCAAATTGAATATTTTCAATAAAATTTATTATTTTAAATGTAAAAATAAAGATCGATTTTTATGAATTGACTAACAAATATTATAATGTAGAAATTATAATATTAAAAATACAATGTAGTTGAATAATGAATATGGGTCGACAACAATCAAATTGATTTCGACAGCCAAACTCGAACGAATCTAACTCAAATTGTTTTTAAAAAGTAATTTGATTTTAAAAAATCTATAGATGTAGAACATTTATATAATATTTTTTATCTATGAAGCCATGGTAAGTCCCTGCAATAATTTTTTAAATCCTTTTTTAGAAATATCGAATGTTATAATAAAATTTATGTTTTTGTAATAGTATATAATATATAATAATTTATATTTTTTATAAAATATATCATAACATATATCATATACCATATTAACATATGCCTTAATTCGTAATGGAATGAAGGCATATAAAAAGCACGTAATGTAAGGAATATAAATCTAATTTTTATCCAAATCTGAACAAATATAGGTATATTCGAGTCCCTTAAAATCACATATGCTCTATGCATCTCACGCGACATACCCTTAGCTGAAATCAGAATTGAGTGATTTCGACAACATTTTGAGAAGAGCCACGCACTTAGTTCTGGCAACTCGATCCATTCCTTATCCAGCTAGACTAGAGACGTTGGGTATAATATCTATTGAATGCGATCTGTTGATTGCAGATCTTACACTAGTGTGGATGTCGCTGCGCGTGCCTAACCATCAGTGTTAGCAGCTGTTCTGTCTTTGTGAATCCTCAATGTTACGTGGACAAAAGCTATGTTTGAAGCATCGCTCAAATCATCGAACAAATTGCACGACAGTGATGGATCGTGTCTGTAAACGATGGAATGGATCATCACCTGGTATGATCAACAGCTCTTCTGCTGCGCAATTCAAAGAACGCCTAAAGCTTGACCTCGTGAAATCTTGATGTTTTTTTACGTTTTTTACCATGAATAATTCATTCAGTAATGTCATATTAAGATATACAGTAAATTGTTGTAATTTTGAATTAAACGAGATTATAATGTGAAGCCAACATTATGTATCAAAAATACATTTATCACTTACAATAGAGACAAGAACAAATCTTTAATAAGCAAGATTGACTAAAATACAATGTTTAAAAGAATCACAAGTCGATTAAAAATTGGTCAGTAGTTTTTTTCCGCCATCGCCTCCACAACGCAAGAAGCGTTCCCTTGCTGTACAACTACGCTCAGCCGCTGGATCAGATAGCTACTTGCTTTTGCGCATCCTGTTGTTCTTTTAAGCATGCCGGTCAGGCTTCGATCAAGGCTTTTGTTGATGGGCCGTATGCACCGAATGTTTCGACCGCAACCGGCTGAAATTCGTATATTCGCTGGATGATGCATCAAGTGCAGTTAATCTTATTTTAAAGGAGGTCACTGGTTTGCAGCATAGAATTATTCGGATAGGAAGATTAAGATCGCTAGCTAATTTTCTGACTCTGTTAAAAAATATCTTGGTCAATATTCCGTTTTCTGGTAACGTAAGGAAAAACTTAGCTGGGAGCGGACGTTCTTTTACTACTCTCTGGCTACGCCACTTTCTGCTAACTTTGTCAACAGTATGCGCTAAAAAACTACAGGGACAACCTAAACGCACAAATGTGTCAGTTCAACGTCGAAGCTCGTATTCTCATATGGTAACGTTACTGCAAGCATTGAAAGCCCTAGAACAAAACGAGGCGAAAATACCCAATTTAGTATGTTTGGCGTGACAACTATCCCAACGAATTGCTAGATTAGTCTCAGTACGTTTCCTGTACACCGAGGTTAGAAATCTGGACTCTGAGGACTTTACTAAAACGTCGAGAAACGAGATGCAATTCTCACACAGAGTCAGGAAATTAGTTAGCGATCTTAATCTTCCTATCCGAATAATTCCATGCAGCAAACCAATGACCACCATTAAAAGAAGATTAACTGCACATGCGAATTCTCCCTTGGTCGGGCTTATTACGTATTAGCATGTCGGGATTGTGATGCTGTTTACATTCGTGAAACCGGTAGCGACCTAAAAGTCAGAATACGGGAACATAGAGCATCAATTCGCACAACGGCTAATTCTTATGTTGCTGATCGCGTAATTGCAACTGGACAATCTATAAATTTTGAGTCTCCATCAGTGTTCTCATTTGAACCCGACATCAGGCTGCCAAAAATAAAAGGGGCAATATTAATTAGACAACAAAAACCAACAATGAACGGCAACGATGGTCATACTTTGCTCACTTAGAATACCCTGTACATTGTAAAATTTGCTATTGTGTTTTGTTTTTACTTTGTAGATTACCTTGAAAATGGTTTCGCTTAGAAACCGAAATATTGGTTTTAACAATAATTTTCTGTCGGCAGATGCATTTTCTTCTTTCAACTTTCTCTTACTTTACCTCTTGAGGTGCATCTCTCCCTTTTTCTCCGTTGTGATAAATCACCATTTTCCTTTCTTTACACATCGAGTAAACTGCATGGGTTCCACCATTTCGGTGAAGTGGGCCGCCAAATTTGACTGGATTCATAAATGCTTTAGAGAGGGCAAGGTCGGCCTTGAAACGTGCCTAGTGTCTATTATTAAGAGATACATTTAGGTGAGCTAATAGTGTACCTGGGCCTTGTCTTATTTTTAAGAGGATATTTCCCTGAGCAATGTATGTTGCTCAGAGAAACATTGTTGCCCAGGGAAACAACAATTCTCTATGCTCATTCTCTTGGAAACCGAAATATTGTTTTTAACAACAATGCTCTGTCGGCAGATGCATTTTCTTCTATCAACAATAATGTGGACCGACATTCTCGACTCTCTTTCAAATTTAAGAGAAAGTTAGAATCAAGTTGACCGCGTATCTTTAAAACATGTGACCATATGTTTCCCAATTAAAATATGCGTCAAAACGTTAATACCAGCAATATCAAACGGGGTGGCTAAAATCATTGTAATGGCGATCTCCTTTCTCTATATGTAAAAAACATCAGATGCAAGTGGACATTATGGACCGGGTTTTGGAGAATTTTGGTGATGGACTCCAGGAGTTTAAGATATCTGTCATATACAGATCCTTACTGCTGAAATCACACCAAAAGAAGATTGGTTAGGCCGTGGACTTGGCTCAATAATAATACAGGAATATAGACTCCTCTAAAACTCTGTCAAGGCCTAATGATCCAATTCAACCCTATGATTCCCATACCAACTGGCAAACTTCTCTTTATTGATTATTTTCCAGAACGAGGACTTAGAAGGGTTAAGGAGAACAATGATAGCCCTATCCCTATTCAGTTAGAGTCTGTAACAAGAACTCCGAAATTCTTTGAGCGAACCTGTCTGAAGGAATCGGTAAGATTAGGAAGATTGACCATTTTAGCCATTAGAATGTTGTCTAACATTGTGATTATAAATTTGTCTGCGCCATTTGCTAGAAGTGATTGATTCAAAGTACTTCGCCTTTCTGTTGGTGATAGAATAATATTATGTGGTGATATAATTTTATTTAATTCTGACCGATTTTATACAGGTCAGTACAGAATTAAATTTGTTTCATCATATATGTAAATTAAATATATGAAATATTTCGATTCAACCCTCAAATCATTTGGAGTAGCAACAAAAAAGCCTATTTTAGCCATTGTTTAATCTTGTTCAATCTTATTCAATCTTGTTCCAAATTTAGATAACGACGACTTAGGTGAACTTGAGAAAACATTTCGACTCTCTTAAATAAGAATTATTACTGAAACAAATGGGAAATTTATTCCAATTGCAGTTGTCCAGACTTCCACAGACAACACTGAATTACTCGCTGATCATTGCTCTAACCAATTTTTGGGTGCAAACTTGAAATTTCAGATTATTGGCAGGGATAAGTTCACATTCACTCACTGCAATCAGTGTCCCAAATGGAAACACTGGTATTTTACCAGCACCGCAGTCTAAAATGCGACCCTTGCATTGACAATGATCATGGGGATGCCCAAAGTAGTCGGACAACTAAATGTCCTGACTGTCATGGGTATCACGCTGCTTGGTCAAGAAAGTGTCTTGATTTTTAAAAATACAAGTTGAGACACACTCTAGCACCAAAAGCTGACCTGGTTTATTTCCCAAGGGATGAAACGGTTAATTTCCCCCTCAAAGAAAATAAAAAATCAATATATTCTCCATCTAGCACCCCTGTCATTCACAATTATATCTGCTCATCTGCCTCGACTCCTACCAGCTCTGTCCGTCCACTACTTCCACGAAATCGTGTTCCTTCGCGCAATCGCTGTATTATCATATCAAACTTAAAGCTTTCCGAATCTGCTTCTCCACAATCTCGCCTCGATGATGATGTATCTGCTTTCAGGTCTATCCAAGCAACCATTCTTCCTGATGATAACCCATCCCTATTCCGTCAAATCCACGGAAAATTTCCGTCAAATCAACGGAAATTTTCACGTTGTGTTACGCACGAGGCCAAAAATCCGATGGCGTCCCGCTTCTCATCATGTCTTCTTTGCTAGTCAATCTCGCTCCTGAGCATACCTTTTGTCTTAGCCATTTCAACACTAACTCCATTCTTCATAAAGCTGATCTGCCCTTGATATCTTCAATCAATTAGCTATCGATATTCTCTGCATTACCGAATCCTGGCACTGACTCTGAGGATCTTGCTATTCGTCGTTTATGTCGCTCGGGTTGTTCTCTAGTTGAATCAGCTCGTCCTTTTGTCTCTCCCATATCTACTGCTTCTAACCATGGCGGTATTATTGCTATTGCTCGTCACCCAACGTCACTGTGTAAAACTAACGCTAACATCCATAAACCTTCGTTCGATTTACTTATATGTAGATTATCAACTCATTTCCCTATGGAACTTAAGATTTTATACCGTCTAGTCTCAGCTGCCCCCTTACGTATGTTCGTTTACGACCTTGCAGATCTTCTTTCTCATTGTTCATTGTTTTCTACTCCTTTTGTTCTCGGTGACTTTAACATTCGTCTTGATCGTACAGCTGACTCTGATTCTATCACCCTAACTAATATTTTTTTCTGATTTTAAGTATAAATTACTTTCCACAAGCCCCACTCATATTCTCGGCGGTGCTCTCGACATCATTGCAGTTCCCACCCCCTTGTCAATTACTGATCCTGGTTTGTCCGATCATTTCCTTGTCACTCTTACCCGTCCCCATCCCATCCTTGTTCTCCGCCTCCAACATCAGCTACTCCGAGTCGACCTTTGAAACTTCTCGATATCCCTATTCTCTGCACAACTTTACTCAATTCTTCGCTCTTTTCGCTTTTACTTAACTATCTTTCTCACGATGATCTCTGCATTCTGTTTGATTCTGAACTTACGTCGATTCTCAATCACATCAGGGCTTGCGCCATGCTCCCTTGTTCGATTCCGACTGTTGTCTTTCTAAGCGTCGACTTAGTCATTCTTTTCTCGTGTTTAATCGTTTTCTTAAACGTTCTTCAAACTCACTCACTCTAAATTTCCGTGCTTCCCATATTTATCTTCGACGTTCCCATCTCATTCTTATGCGTACTAAACGTACTCTCGCGAAATCAACTCGAGTCATCTTCCAACTCTAAATCTCATTGGAAAATCTTAAACTCAATTCTTTTAAGATAATCTACACCATGTAACAAAAATCCTGGTGAATTTTCTTCTTATCTACAATCTAAGCTATCTAATTTACTTTCTATTTGAATAATGCCTCCAAAGCTATTATTCCTTCCCGTTTCGTCTGATGAAGTTTCTTCGGTTATTCTGTCATTACCTAATAAAACATATTTTTCTAACTCAATTCCCAGATACTTGCTTAAAAATATCTGCTCATCTATCTCACCCTTGCTAACTACATTGTTCAACCTGTATACCCGTTGTCACATTTCCTTCCAACTGAAAATGCGCCACAGTTCGTCTTCTTTTCAAAAAGCAATCTCTTGACCCCTCACTACCATTTTCGTACCGTCCAATCTCACTTCTCCCAACCCTCTACAAACTCCTTGAGCGTCTTGTTCTCAAGCAAGTTAATGCATATCTATTTTCCTCCAACTTGTTTCTTCCATTCTAAGCTGCTTTACGCTCTAATCATTCTACTGAAATTGCCTGTCTGATCTCGCGCGATAAAAAATTATGTAGTTTATCTTGATCTCTAATCTGCTTTTGACATCGTCGATCACTCGATTCATCTCCACCGTCTTCGTCATGATTATGGCTTCTCTTTACCCGCTGTAGCTTTGTTTTCTTCATATCTATCAAACCGTATACTTCGCGTCTGTTCTTACTCTTCTCTTTCCCATCCTTCTTCCATCCTATCCGGTGTGCCTCAACGCTCCGTATTAGGCCCTTTGCTTTTATGTATTCTTCTCGGTGATTTGTCTTCGATTTCTCATACATTTAACTTCTATGTTATGCAATATGCTGATGACATTCTCATCTATGTTCATGCACCTGTTTATCGTATTCACGATCTTAGTGTTTCTGCTTCCGACTGTCTTGTCTCAATTTCTAATCATATCGTCTAATTATATTATTTATAATCATATCGTCTATCTTTCTAATCTAACCATCGTCTTTGTCATGATTATGGCTTCTCTTTACCCACTGTAGCTTTGTTTTCTTCATATATATCAAACCGTACTTTTCGCGTTTGTTCTAACTCTTCTCTTTCCCATCTCTTTCGGTGTTCCACAAGGCTCCGTATTAGACCTTTGATTTTCTCTTTTTCTTCTCGGTGATTTGTATTCTGTTTCTAATACATTTAACTTCCATGTTATGCAATATGATGTTGACATTATCATATATGATCATGCACCTGCTTATCGTATTCATGATCTTAGTGTTTCTGCTTCTGACTGTCTTGTCTCAATTTCCAATCATCTTTCTTCCCTTCGCCTTTCTCTGAATTCTGATAAATCTAAAATTATGTAGATCCTACCTCGACGCCTCGGCTTAGAACCTCCTTCCGTACCATTAAATTTTACAATTCTTCCTGTCGTTGACAATCTCGTTTTCTTAGGCTTCCATTTCGACAACTGACTTTCACTTAAACTTGTAGCTCATGTCCAAAACTACTCTACCTCTTTTGGATTCCGATTATTCCTTGTGACTGCTTCTCTCTCGTGGAATCATTTGCCCATTCAAATCCGCCAATCAACATCAATGTGGTGTTTCAAACGTCAAATCCGATCACATTTGAACAATTTAACTAATTTATCTGTATGACTTTTGCTGTGTTTTTTAGTTAGTGGACTTGTAAGCGTGTAGTTGGCACGCATTTGCCACTTTAAATAAATTATTATTGTTGTTAACAAATAAAGCACGCTAATAAATGTTCTTCTACAACTCTTATTCCTCCACATCCACTCTTTTAAATATAAATCTAGCATTTTCTTAGTTACTCTAATATTTTTTAATTTCATTTTACACTAATTCCAGTGTGACTCGATTTGTTGAGTTTACGAAATTAATACTATGGTTTACTGTACCATGCTCAAAACATAGGTTGCTGGTTATTCCTCGAATAGCCACTCATCACTGTATATAATCGTTCCTGGTTTGCATTCATTCATTATAATTGGAAGTAAAGTACGTGTATATCTCCTTTCTACAATACAGAGATAAGATAGCGAAGGTGTGTAACGTGTATCAACTATACCAAAAGCCCACTTGTTACCATTTAGGCTTCTCTTTTTGTTGTATTTTACCGTAAAATAGTGAAAAAATTATCATTTATACAAATAAATAATTTTGGTTTCTTTAAATAAAAATAAATTTAAAACTATTCTTTAGAGATTTTTAAGAAATGTATATTTTTTCGCACATTTTACTAAAGCATTCAATTATGTATTATTTATTGCAATGTATATTTATATTATAAAGTCGGCTTATTGCGCTCGCCACGATGTTGCCTTGGCCGGATTCGCTAAGCATTACCGAACAGAAGCAGACGAAGAGCGAGATCATGCCAGAAAGTTTATAGATTACCAGCTAAAACGCGGAGCAACAGTTACATATGAAAAACTATCCTTGCTTGCAGGTCCCCAATGGTCAAGCATAACTGAACTTGTTCAGAATACACTAGATATGGAGGTGGCTGTTTACAATTCAATAAAGGAGTTGTGTAAAGTGGCCAGCAAACACTGTGATACAGGATTAAAAGTACTTTTAGAAGAATTCATAGAACACCAGGTAATATTTTTCATATTACCAATATTTTTTTCATATCATCCAATAATTTCGTCAATTTCAGGTAGATCAAATTTACGAAATAAATACAAAATTGACAATTCTAAAGCGTGTTGGATCAGGAGACGGATTGCAAAGATTTAGTGATTCGCACTTATAAATCAACAATTATTTATATCAGCGGATTTTAACAAGTTGTCGTATTATAACCTTACGAACATGACTTAGAATTCAATATTATAAAATTTACAGAACGTTTTTCACCTTGTTTATCTTATATCATAGATATTACAAATTTAATAGAAATTTAAAATATTAAAAATTTAAAAGAATTTAAAATTTATTCATCATTATAATAAACAAAATAATTAATAATTAATATTATATTATAAATATTAAAATTATACTATTTATATTAATAATATTCTTAATATTAATAATTTGAGGTTTCAAAACGATCACATCACATGATGGGCATCACACTGCTCGATCATGTAAGAAACGAAATTATCCGAAAAAGGTTTGGAGTTCAGCCAATTGAGGAAAAATTGCGAAGCCCGATTACAATGGTTTGGTCATGTAATCCGCGCAAACACAACCACCGTCATAAAGAGTGGGATGGACCTGGTAGTATCATGAAAACGACCCATTGGGCGTCCTAGCAGAGATGGTTGGACAGAAGAAGGGATATGATAGTAGCTGGGGTAAGAGAGAAAAGTGAAAGCATTTAGTCAAAAAAGCGGACTCCGTAACAAAGCGGAATAAACGCTAAAGAAAAAGAAGACAAACACAAACGAACACAATAAGTCAACATATTAATAAAATTGAATCATTAGAATCCTTAAATATTTTAATAAATCAAAATTATTTAAAGGTAGGGACATCTATATTTAGACAAGTAAAAGGTGTTCCAATGGGTGGTAATAGGAGTCCAATTATAGCTGACTTGTATTTAAGCTTTATAGAATATGAATTTGTTCATAACTGTGTAAAAACTAAATCTAAATAATATAAATATATGAAATATATGTTTCGATACATTGATGATATATGTGTATTTAATTCTAATAATTTTTATTCAATTAGTGAACAAATTTATCCAGAAAGCCTTATTCTTAACAAAACCAATATTAATGATAAAGAAGGTGTATATCTAGATATGAACATTAAAATAACATTAACTAAAACTACTATTTAATAAATTTTAAAAATATAAATACATACGATTTTAGTACGCTTTAAAAGTAGGGACTTATATATTTAGACAAATAAAAGGTGTTCCAATTGGTGGTAATAGTAGCTCAATTATAGCTGACTTATTTTTAAGCTTTATAGAATATGAATTTGTTCATAACTGTGTAAAAACTAAATCTAAACAATATAAATATATGAAATATATGTTTCGATATATTGATGATATATGTGTATTTAATTGTAATAATTTTTATTCAATTAGTGAGCACATTTATCCAGAAATGTGCAGTTAAATGTGTAAATTTAATTTAGTTAAATTAACATTAACTAAAACTAATATAAATTTATATCGTAAAGATGACATATTTAAATTTACAAGGAACATATTTTTACATGAGCATTCATGCATACCATATAATATAAAATTTAATACATTAAATAATGAAATTTTAAGAATTGCAACAATATGTAATAATATTGGATTTATTCGAAATCATTTAGATAATTTAATAGATACATATTTTAAACTAGGTTACTATAAAAATAACATCAAGCAGAAAATAGTAAAATATATAAATCAACACAATAATATTAAAAATATATTTAAAATCATTAGCCGAAAATTTTTATGATGGATAATAAAAAAATATACTTTGTATTAGAATAAGATACTAAGTATATTGTATCTTACAAAGTAAGTTACAAAGTAAGATACAAAGTAAGATACAAAGTAAGTTAGGGGCCGAAATCTGATTACATTACAGTTCTTCCTGATTCTAATTCACAGATTCTAATTTCAATATCGTGTATCTGGATTAAGTTTTGCTGACATAAAATTGGTTTTACCGTGAGCAGACAAAACAGCTGCATGGCTATAGTCTTGTATGTTATAATAATATCAATCAAGTATTTAATATTATCCCACAAACTCATTCTACACGGGTATGGAAGAATATCAACGGACATCATTTTCAAAGTTCATCCAGTATTGATTAACAAAATTTGCAACTTAATTGCAAACTTGGTGGACCCAACTGTAATGATCATTCAAGGGTTATTAATTCAATGTCTAAATCGTCAGTGATGGTTGCAAATGTCGGAGAATTTTCTGTACATAAAACAAGAAACACCCAGAATAAAGAACCATTAACACAACCGCTAGATATTAATGCGCGAATGCGTGGCGAAAACCTAGATCAGTGCGTAATCTTTGCTAATATACCGCAATCTAACTCTTCGGAGCCGCAGCTACGTATTGATCATGATGTGAGTAGAGTTCGGGAAGTATTATCAAAAATATTTACTTCAGGTGAGGAATCTATAGCCTAATCTCTTCTGGTGAAATCATTGTTCAGGTTAGGTAGAAAAAATGAAGAACCTCCACGCTTATTGAAAGTGATATGTAGATCGTCCGACAATGTTAACGAGATCTCATGCAGATGTTATAAATTAAAAGGTCAAACTACTAAAATCTTTAAGGATCTCAGCATTCAGGATCGTAAGATGCGACATCAATTTCTTTAAACTAGACTGTCTTTAATTATCCAAATTAACAATTACATCAGTCTAACCGTTTTTCATGTACTCTATGTGTTGAATATTTAAATAAAAATAAATAATTAAAAATATATGAAAAATTTAATAAATAGTCACTATTCGTTGTGAATACGCGTATTCCCAAAGAATACAGAGTAAGGACTTTAAATATCAATTATCGGATAGAATTTATTACAATTAGTCATGCGAAATGAAAATTTAATTGAATAATCAAAATTAAAATAGTAAATTAAAGAGATTTTATATAACTTATACCAAGTTAAAATTAAAATATAAAATAAAAGTCAATTGTTATGAATTGACGAATAAATAACATACGATGTATTATATACATCGTATACAATCAAAAAAGAACTGCTATGTTATCAGGTTTCAACACCTATTCCTCGACCCAACATAGCAACGGTGCCAAACCTAAAAAATTTAAGAAATAAATTAACATACACCACGAAAAGCTACTGAAGCCACCTTAAAAAAAGTTTGAGAAATAATATACATACAATCAATCCAGTTACAGATCAATCACGTTCCAGTAGCAAATTTAACAATCTAAACAAACAAATACGTTGATGGGAGGACGTAAGAAGACAACTACGACCGACATCAACTGTGCTCAACTACAAGTACAATGCTCGACACACGACTACAGAGTCTGGACTACAATCACATGCATAAACAGTAAGTATAACGGAGACTTTCTATGTGGCTTTTGTGCCAACAAACTCATACGCGAACACTTCCATAAGAACATATCAACCACCAACGCTTCCATTCAAACCAACACAGTCGTTTCTGATATCATTTGTCAACCCACTGATCCTATCTCCACATGCACTTCCAATCCCATGTCTACTTCCCGACACCCCAGACTCTTCCCTTCTGTCTCGTTTCTCAATAACCTACATCCCTTAATAAAAATAACCTCCACCAACATCCGCAATCATTCCACCCATAACCTTTCCTCACATCGCTCACCACCCTCTATATTATCCAAATCCTCTTTGGCTTCTGCTGTTAAACCTACTTCCTTTATATCCTCAACTCCCAGCTCTCATATCGTGATCTCACCAACTCAGGTTACTCGTCCTCCTTCACTGAAACGCTTTCCTTCTCGCGATCGTTGATTCATCGTCACTAATATCGCTCCTTTCACCTCTATATCCACAAGCACGTCTCGAACATGATGTTTCCGCATTCAGATTAATCCTCTCGTCTCTTGTTCTTGCGGATAAACCATCCTTTTTCAACATCACTCCTGTTGCAATCATCCGCCTAAACAAATCTTTTCAATCTAATTTATCCCAGCCCTATCTCTTAAAAGTTGTTTTCAAGCATCGCTCGCACGCGTCCTCTGTCCTCTCCCAACGATTCAAACTAATGTCTTCTTCAGCCACTCGCATTTTCCCCAATCGCACCCCCTCCGAAATAGCTCAACTCTCATCTACCCGCATCGAAAAACGCCGTCGCGAGAAAAACGGCGAAACATCTCTCTCCATCCGAAACATCGACGGAAATTTTCCAGTTGTCCACACCCGCCCAAAAAATTCGATGGCGCTCCATCTCCCCTATGTGTCTTCTCCACTAGACCCTATTACCACCACACACGGTTTCCGCCTCGGCCTCCTCAACACTAGATCTATTCTCAATAGATCCGATCTCATCCTCAACCAATTACCCAAGAAATCCATCGATCTCTTATGCCACACCAAATCCTGGCACTCCGATTCTGACGACCTCTCCATCCGCCGATTGCTCTCTGCCAGTTGCTCACTAGTCGAATACTCTCGACCCCTCATCAAATCCTCATTTAAATTCTCTAATCATGGCGGCATTGTCGCATCGGCCCATCACCCCGCGTCTATTCGCAAAATCACTTCCCCTTTTAATCCTTTCTCTTTTGAACTGCTCACTTGTCATTTTTCTAACCCAATCCCTCTAAATCTCGCCATTGTATACCGTCCTGGTTCATCAGCTCCTACATCCTTATTTTTTACCGAACTCGATGACCTTCTGTCCCACTGTTCTTTGTCCTCAATTCATACAATCGTTCTTGGCGACTTCAACATCCGCCTCGACCGCCCCTCTTCCACCGAGTCCATCCAGTTCATCAACATTCTATCCAACTATAACTACAAACTCATGTCCACTGCCCTCACACATATCCTTGGCGGGCACTATACATCATCGCTGTCCCCGATCATTTTGCTGCCTCTACCTCACTATCCATCTTCGATCCTAGTCTATCCGATCACTTTCTCGTCACTATTGATCTCACTCAAAACACACACCTCCTCCCACCTACAATCATACGCGCCCTTAAAGAAATCTTGACCTTTCCTTTCTCCGCTCTGCATTACTCAAATCGTCTCTATCCTATCCCACAATAGCATATTCATCTCCTCACGATCTCGCATTTCTTTTCGACTCTGAACTCACATCCATTCTCGATCTTTTCTTGCACTTCAAGCCTCACTCACACCGTCGCTTGTACCGTGCTCCATGGTTTGACATTCAATGCCTACTCTAAAAGCCTCGACTCCGCCATACTTTTCAAGTCTATAATTGTTCTCTCAAACGTGATATCCGCTCGCTCACTCCGTCTTTCCGTAATACCTATCTTGCTTTTCGCCGGTCTCATCTCAACCTACTACTTACCAAATGCAACTCCTACTGGCACATAAAATCATCACTTCATTCAGCTCTAAGACTCTCTGGTATACTTTTAACACAATACTTGCTCGTTCCGCTTCGTCTTGCAATATCAATCCCGGTGTTTATTCGTCATTTCTCCAGACCAAAGTATCTAGGTGGTTCTCCCACGCCCCGGTCTCCATCCTATTCCTCTGCCATGCCTAGCCTCATCCTCCCGGAACTCTTTCATATTCTCTCTGTTTCACCTACAGAAGTATCATCTGTCCTCATGTCCTTGCCCAACACAACCTTACATGACGAGCTCCTGCCTACCCACATACTTAAATCTATATGCTCATCGATATCTCCTTTTCTCACAACCTTGTTAAACTGGTCCATCCGCAGTCGTATATATCATTCACGCTGGAAATCCGCAATCGTTCGTCACCTCCTTAAGAAACAATGGCTCGAACCCTCCCTTCCATCTTGCTATCGCCCCATTTCACTACTCCCTACTCTTTCTAAGCTCTCAGAACGCCTCATCTTAATACACATCAACGCTTATCTCTCCTCATCCAATCTGTACCCTCCTTTCCAATCTGCTTTCCGCTCTAATCACTCCACAGAAATCGCCTGCATGAAAGTATACAACGACTTACTCATTTCTCGAGACAAGGCTCTATGTAGTGTTCTTATCTCCCTCAACCTTTCCTCCGCCTTCGACATTGTCGACCACTCCGTCTCCTTTCTCGCCTTCGTTATGATTACGGCTTTACTTCCTCCTCCGTAGCATGGCTTGCCTCATATCTATCCGACCGTTCATTTCGCGTCTGTTTTAATTCATCATCCTCCCCTCTCATCCCTATTCTTTGCGGGGTCCCTCAAGGTTCAATCCTAGATCCTCTGCTTTTCTCTCTTCTGCTTGGTGATCTCTCTCTGTTTATCAAACCTTACTCTTTTAACGTTATACAATACGCTGATGACATCATCATCTATGCTCGTTCACCCGCACATCGCATACACGATATCGGCATTTCTGCCTCCAACTATGTCTTCTATCTACAAACGTCTTTCCAATCTCCATCTCGTTATGAACGCCGACAAGTCCAAAATAATGTTGATCAACCCCCGTAAACCAAACATATATTTTCCACTGTATCTTTTGCCTCATTGATCGTTCCCATTGTACACAATCTCACTTTCTTAGGCTTCCATTTCGATGATCACATTTGTCTTATACCCTTCGTCCGTGACAAGGTCCGCTCGTCTAACTTAATTCTCCATGGCATCCACTGTATCCGCCCCCTTATCGACTTCCATTCTTGTATGTCTCTTCTTTCATCGCTTCTCTTCCCTAAAATCGATTACTGCCTCAGCCTTTTCGCAAATTCTCTACAATCCATCATTCTACCCCTACAACGAATAATCAACTCCGCCGTTAAAGTGCTCTTTCGTCTCCTTCGCTTCGACCACACATCCACATATTTTACCCAACTCTCCTGGCCCACCATCCACATCCGCATCAAACTCCGCCTTCTCGTAACTTTTCGTCTCATCGCTGACGGCTCCCAATCTTTCATCAACCTTCCTTTCTCAGACGACACTCACCCCACCTCGCTATCGCTGCGTTCCCTTCATACCCCCTTACCCCACGTTCTCAATTACTCCAACAACTACGGGATCCGATCCTTCCTCGTCGCCGCTTCACTCGCGTGGAATCAACATTCTCTCGACGTCCGCCTCGCTCCCTCCTTTATCACATTCAAACACCTCCTCCGTTCACACCTTCTCGACACATGATTTACATTTTTGTTTTGTTGTGGTCATGTAAGCGTACGTTGGCATGCATTTGCCACGTAAAATAAATATTTTTTAAATTCATACTAATGACGTATTTCATCTGATGAAATTTGAATATCTATTATCTTATTCTAGTACAAAGTATATTATTTATTATCAATCAAAAAGATATCAGAATAAGATTACAAGTCATCAGGAGGAACTGATATGTAATCAGATTTCGTTGTTTTATAAATAACAAATCAATTTCCTGTTTTTACTTTCCGTATTGTTTCCACAACCACATTTGTTATCACCTAAAATGGCAACGCTTTTTTAAATCAATAATACTACCACGAATATATATCAAATAAATTTAGCCTCAAAATAACTAAATTTAAATAGCATTTCAGTTAAATTAATAACATTTATATTAAATTAATACTTAGACTCAGTTACCTGATTAGTATGTATAACGAAAAACATCTTAATTTTTTACTTAGTTTTACTTGACCAGTAAAACTAAGATTTCATAACTAATTTTACTCGTTAATAATTTAATAATTGTTATAAGATTTTTTATAATTTATATCGATAAATTTATATTTTAAATTACAAATAAATTTAAAATAAAAAAGATAAATACAGGAGAACGTTTGTCTTCTTCGTAGAGAAATGTCATTCTTTATGCACGACCGGCTGCTTCCACCAGCCTACCATGTTCTTGCCTTTTACAGCCGTCGCCAGAATGCTGTCAGCATTTTACGTTGGATGGCGATGCTAGCGTTTTGGAGGAGGTATGAAGTAGCACGTGAATCTTCGGTAACGTGCTTCAATCTTTTTTCCTATCTCCTTAACAAGAGCCCAAGCGGAAGAGCCAGTGATCCATAAGTCTCTACTCCAAAAGGGCAAAATATGTGGGACATGGTCAAGTCGGCATATTTCAGTCGTTTGCGCTCTTCGGCATATGAAGCTGCTTCGCCCGCTTCTCTTGCTGCATTCCTAACATTGCTGGCTGCGAGGGTGTCCACGCAGGTGGCGTCCCACATCAAACATTTCAATTCGCGCTAAGGAAAAATCCGGACTCCATCAGGACGTCGACCGTCCGATATGCATACATTGGATGGCTTTAGAATGTTTGGGGCGTTGACGGTTTTGAAAACTCTGCTTATTACTGAATTTATTTCCGCGTGTCTGGGGAATCTGCCTCTCGAATTTCTGCATGCTAATCCGTGTCGTCCTGACTCGTCAACAGACGCTCCACAATGATATATGTGTGGAGTACATGTAGGAAGGCCTAGTCTTCGGGAAATGCTCAATCTCACAACCTCGTCATCGAGCAAAGTTCCCAGGGCACTAATCGGAACTGTGATTAGCCAAGCACCAAACTCACTGGTGGAGACGGCCATAATTCGCACGAGAGATGCCTCGTCTTCCGAGCCTTCAATTAATGATTCATGAGCTCGTTTAACGAGAGGAGTGTTCCAGGCGGATTGTTTAAGGCTATTAGTCGGTGCCTCACTGAGACCCGTCTTGGCCAACCAAGTTGAGTAGCCAGGGCCGAAATGTGGGAAATGTGTAGAGTTATTCAAAAGAATGTTGACGCAGTACTTCGTTGCTACTAAAGACGATAAAAAAGCCGGAAGAGCAATGTATGCTGAACTGCGGATCCCCAAATCACCGAACGGCACGGGCAATGAAGCTTGTCGCCAAGAATCGTTCGTTATAGCGCAATTTGTGATGCGGGATAAATATTTTTTTAGTACAGCATCGAGCTTATAGAGTTCCTCGTACATGTTGAAGCAAGGAGTTGTACGGAACTTATAAAGCAGTCTGGACATGTAAAGGCACTTCTTTACAAGGAAAAGTGCTTCGTGAGCACGAAGCTCACAAACCCTAGTGCACATTAATACCAATTGCTCCTCGTTCTGAGCCAAATCTTTCGGTGAATTCTCTTCAAAGACAACGCTTTCAAAGATTTGCAAATTTTCCCGACTAATCACTTTTATGTTTGGGGCTACAGATGAAAAGGTAGTAGTCATCTGTTCCATTTCATGTTCCGCCATATTCAGGAACATGATCTCACATTTGCCTGCATTAAGCTCCAGAACTATTAGGTTAGCTGATACCAAAATCGTCTCCAAATCGTGCAGCACAACAGATAAATCTCCTCCAAGCGTTGCGTCGTCCAAATACCACGCATTAAGGTGGATTGAAGGGAGTGCGAAATATGATTTAATGCTAGAGCAAAAGCAATTGAACCAAGGGGATCGCCCTGTTGAATGCCTGTTTTTGACCAAATGATTAGATCTTCATAAACCAGAGGTGTCTGAGAGCCGTAAGCAGAATGAAAATATGGAAATGCTTATGGGACGTAATCTTTTACAGCTTCGAGAAGAACAACGCGATCTATGGTGTTAAAAGGTTTCGAAAGTCTATTTTGAGAACAACTGTGGGCTGTTGGCGGTTTATTATGAATGATCTGACTGCGTGAACAATCGCTTCTGCTCCGCATGGTGTACAACAACTTAGTTGGTATGGACTGAGGTGATCACCTACTTTTTGTGATATCCTCATAGGCAGCAATGCGACGGAGTGTGCTCCCGATTACGATTGGGCGAATCCCGCCATCCTTTTTATTGAGTGCACATAAGGACGCCGAAAAGAAAAGCTGCACTCCTTCCGCGACGAGATTGCCATTGATAAAACCATCGATTACACGAGAAAGAGCGAGTTCCAGAGACGGAACTGCATCACCAGCGCTATAGGACATCATGTCTTTCAAGTGTTGAGGGCGAAGGCCATCCATTCCATGTCCCGAACCATTGGCGAAACTCGAAATGGCCCTTTTATCTCGAAAGAGTTGGAACGACTAGAATTTTCTGAAGGATAGTTTTGAGGAATTAGACTATCTCTTGTGTGTGAAGGATGCATTTTCTTAAGGGACTGAAAAGAACTCTCTCTATATTGTCAGCAAAGGAGTTAGATGATGTGAGTAGCCGTACAGCCCCACGAACATCACAGTCTGCAAGCTTGATAAAAACTCGTTCGCACAAAGTTTTTGATTTCGGAGCCTTCGAATGGGCATTATTTTTCATTGGTATACAGGGGTCCGATTGTTGGGTAATCTTAAGGAAGCGATCATCAAATTTCAAATTCTATCCTTGATGATAGATGTAAGGGATCGTCCGGATGATTCACCTGATGTAAGCACAAGTCTAGAGAAAGTAAACAACCGAAGCCAGCTTGTTGGACTATTATCATCCGCACTGTCATTTAAGAGGCGGGTAAATGCCTTAGCTGTATGGTATCTAGCGCCCTTCGGTATTCCTTTCAAAACCGATTTAGGGAGATGTTGGAACAGCTGATCTAATGAGGGTAAAGCGTTCAATTTTACGACATGAAGAGCTGGGTTATTTGCAGTTTGTTGATGTTGTAATTCAGAAAGTGTACGACCAGACCCCTCATACGTGGAACGAAGGGGCCCGTGAACAAAGAATTTTCCAAATTTGGTGATCCTGCAAGGCATTTTGCAAATTGGACATCGATATAATCGTTGAAGTAATCGTTGTAATCGTAGTAATATAGTTGTAATCGTTGTAATCGTAGTAATCGTTGTAATCGTAGTAATATAGTTGTAATCGTAGTACTCGTAGCAATCGTAGTTTGTAAGTATTATCCCAGATTATCAGGTTATATAGAATATAGGGTCATCTATCTATAGATTTGTAGTAAGAATAGTTTAAGAATTTTTTAAGTAATTTTTTTCAATAAATAAAAAATTGAAATTTAAAATAAAAGTCAATTTTTATGAATTGATTAATAAATAATATATGATGCATCAAAATAAGGATTGTATTCATCAGGAGGAACTGCTATGTTATCAGGTTTCGGCCCTATTCCTCGACCCAACATAGCAGCATCCACAACTCAAGCAGTTTCCTGATCTTCTGAGCTGTCTGTCCGACACAACTATGACGGACGTTGCTGGCACGCACTACTAGTTCGAATCATTGCCACAGAATACGTAGATTGTTGAAATTGTAGAATCTCGAGGTGTGTATTACAGTGATGATTCAATAACGATACTGACCATTTAATATGGATCCCAATTAGGCCATTAAATCCGATTAAAGGGTATTCTTTACGAGCAAGTCGATTTTATAATGATTTAAGCTTTTAGATCAATAATAGTGCCACGAATATATATCAAATAAATTTAACCTCTAAATAACTAAATTTATACTCGACTGAAATTTTAACTTTGAAAAATGTTGCTACTGCAATCAACTGACTTAAACTTTTGAAATAGAAACGAAATATCTTCGAAATGGAGAGATCAATTTTTACATTAGAATAAAATAGTTTTGAATGTATTTAAATAAAATGACGAGATAGATATTACAATTGAATCCATTCGTTAGTAAGTGTAACATCGATGCTATCATCATTGCTTGCTCCTCTTTTCAAATTATTTCCCACCAGCTCAGAAAGCGAAATTTTCAGACTAGGGAGTAGTGCAGCAATGGAAGATAAAATTCTAAAGTTTGAGGCCAATTCTACAGCCATCTCATTTATTTCTGGATATTTAACGATCCCTACAGAGAGTAAAGCAGAACACCAACGTATAATACTGCATTTGGAATTTATAAATTTAGTATATAAAACAGAATGTAGCATAGTATTGACGAGTCTATAGCAATCGGTGATTTCTTCGATAGGGCACTTTAACAAACGATCTGTTAGTGGTTCGATAGCCACACACTTATATGGAATTTTGAAAAATAGGCGATAATTACGGGGTAATAATTTTATCAGCTGTTCATCCGAGAAATTAGAAAAGAACATTACATCATTCCCAAATTGTTCCAGGATTTCTAGTGGTATCAGTGAGGCTGGTAAATTACGGAAATATCGTTTTAGCAACATTTTTAAACTCTGACTATCCACTTGATCTGCATTGGATAAAAGGTTTTGTAACTTTTCAACATGGTTTATCGTTTTTACCTCAGTGAAATCCAAGTCATTTAAAATTGTAGTCATTTTTTCTAGAAACGATCAAGGGTAAGTGTTAAAACATTAATATAATCACTGTGTTAATACTTGGAATTTAATTTAAAGGCACAACGCAGACACTATATTAAAATAATATAATTTAAAGATTAAATTATATTGATTAAATCTTTCATTAAATCTAATTGTCAATAAAAGCAGACGAGTCGAGTGATCGCAAGCCAACATTAAAGGAACCGAAAACGTAACAACAATAATAATTTTTTAACAATAACGAAGAGTGAACCCGCTTCATCACCGGGTGCCCCGTGCCAGCGCACGCTTACATGACCACAACAAACGGACCAGATCATCCAAACGATGGTCTGGTCCGCAACGATTCTGAAAATATTATTCAACGAGCTTTTATTGTTCCATTTTCATCTGAGACATGTGTGCTTACAGAGAAGTCAAGAAAAAGTGTATGCTCAAGATTTGAACCCCATACATAGAGTTTGCAACGCACACGCCTTAACCATTCAACAATAATAAATTATTATTTAACAATATTATTATTTAACAAATTATTATTTAACAAGTAATTAAACCTAGATAATCAACGCTCACCACTAATCTTCTTGGACAGATGGTTCGAGGTACCTCGAAGTTCGAGATACACTCTTAGAATGTTACTTTTCATCTACTCAGAAACCGACGTGTTCATCATTCAAAATTCCTCTGAATTTGCGTCAACTCCGTAGTAAACTCATTGCTATGCATAAACTTCCGGCGTTCAGAGCACACGAAAGCCAGGAATATAGGGACTTGAAGCTGATCTATCGATCTTCTATTAATTGTTTGAAAGACAAGCATTTTAAGAACGAAGAACAACGCACTTTAAAGGATGCTGAAATCTACCTTTGGAAGCTGAAAAATAGACAACTCGCATTATCATCTAAGATTACTCTTGACACGTGGGAAAATAAAGGCGGCTGGCCCTGATTGGTTATGCATAGAGCATATCAAACAGTCTCTACATATATTAGCGTCATTCTGGTTGGGGTTTCCAAGGGTAGATTAAACTTCCGGCGTTTAGATCACACGAAAGTCAGGAATATAGGGACTTACAGCGGATCTATCGATCTTCTATTAATTGTTTGAGAGACAAGCATTTTAAAACCAAAAGACAACGCACTTTAAAGGATCTGAAATCTACCCTTGGAAGCTGAAATTTAGACAACTCGCATTATCATATAAGATTCTTCTTGATGCATGGAAAAAGAAAGGCGGCTGGTCCTGATGGGTAATGCAAAGAGCATATCAACAAGTCTTTACATATATTAGAGCCATTCTGGTTTGGGCTTTACAATTGGGTGTCCTATTCCTAAGTCCTAGAAAGAAGCGACCATAAAAGTTACGTATATAGGCAAAACAGATCCTGTATCTACGAACTCTTATCGAGGAATAGCCTTAACAAATCATGTTTAAAAACTATTGACTTCGCTAGTATGCTATCATGTGGTTCACGTATAGCGAATGAACAAATATGGATTTCGACAAGGTAGATCAACAGTTGCGGCAATTTCTACTTTAAGATAAAGGGTAAAACATCGTTTAGCAGCAAACTCATGCATGTATGCGTTATTTATTGATTTTGCAAAGGCGTTTGAATCTGTGAATCGGTCTCGCTTACTAAGCAAGCTTCATTTCGAGTTCCACATACGCGGTCCAATGTTAAAACAACTTGCAGCCATATTGATGCTAATGAAATTCGTATTTCGGATGGACTGCAATTGTCACAACACTTGATCCAAAATCGAGGGGTTTTACAAGGGGATCCTTTAAGTCCGCTGCTTTTCACGCTATTCGTTAGTGACCTTCCCTCCTTTGTCTGTCAAAACGGTAGATCCTGCTGCATAATAAAAAAGGATTTATTTTTACGTGGCAAATACGTGCCAGCGCACGCTTACACATGACCACAACAAAACAAGACTGTGAATCAGGTGTCGAAAAGGTGTGAACGGAGGAAATGTTTGAATGTGATAAAGGAGGGGGCGCGGCGGACGTCGAGAGGGAGTTGATTCTAGGCGAGTGAAGCGGCAAAGGGGAAGGATCAGAGACCGTAGTTGTTGGAGTAATTAGGAAGGTGGAGTAAGATGATATGACTGGAACGAAGCGATAGCGAGGTGGGGCGAGTATCGTCTAAGAAAAGAAGGTTGATGAACGATGGGGAGCCGACAGCGATGATACGAAAAGTTATGAGAAGAAGACGGGGTTGTATGCGGATGTGGATGGTTGGCTAAGAGAGTTGGACAAGATATGTGGATGAGTGGTCGAAGCGACAGAGCCGAAAGAAAACTCGAACGACGGAGTTGATTATTTGTTGTAGGGGTAGGATGATGGATTTTGGAGAATTGACGAAAAGGCTAAGGCAGTAATCGATTTTAGGGAAAAGAAGCGATGAAAGAAGAGACATACAAGAACGGAAGTCGATAAGGGGGCGGATACGGCGGATGTCACGGAGAATTAAGTTAGATGAGCGGACCTTGTCACGGACGAAGGGTTTAAGGGAAAGGATGATCATCGAAATGGAAGCCTAAGAAAGTGAGATTGTGGACTATAGGGATGATCGATGAGGCAAAAGATACAGTGGGAAGAGATATGTTTGGTTTACGGGTGAGGATCCACATTATTATGGACTTTTCGGGGTTTAGAACGAGATGGAGATTGGAGTGCCTTTGTAGATAGAAGAAAGACGGTTGGAGGCAGAAATGCCGATATCGTGTATGCCATGTGCGGGTGCATGAGCATAGATTAGAATGTCATCGGCGTATTGCATGACGTTAAAGGAGTAAGGTTTGATAAATGGAGAGAGATCGCCAAGCAGAAGAGAGAAAAGCAGGGGACCTAGGACTGAACCTTGTGGGACCCCGCAAAAAATAGGGATGGGAGGGGAGGATGATGAATTAGAACAGACGCGAAAGGAACGGTCGGATAGATACGAGGTGAACCATGCTACGGAGGAGGAAGGAAAGCCGTAATCTTAACGAAGGCGAGAAAGGAGGACGGAGTGGTCGACAATGTCGAATGCGGAGGAGAGGTCGATGGAGATGAGAAGACTATATATGGCCTTGTCTCCAGAAATGAGTAAGTCGTTGTATACTTTCATGCAGGCGATTTCTGTGGAGTGATTAGAGCGGAAAGCAGATTGGAAAGGAGGGTACAGATTGGATGAGGAGAGATAAGCGTTGATGTGTATTAAGATGAGGCGTTCTGAGAGCTTAGAAAGAGTAGGGAGTAGTGAAATGGGGCGATAGCTAGAAGGAAGGGAGTGGTCGAGCGATTGTTTCTTAAGGATCGGACGAACGATTGCGGATTTCCAGTGTGAAGGGAAGATACGAATGCGGATGGACGAGTTAAACAAGTTTGTGAGAAATGGGGATATCGATGAGCATATATATTTTAATATGTGAGTAGGCAGGGGATCGGCAGGTGAGGTTTTGTTGGGCAAGGACATGAGGACAGATGATACTTCTGTAGGTGAGACAGGGAGAAGATGAAAGAGTTCCGGAAGGATGAGAGTAGACTGGGCAGAGTGGGATAGGATGGAGACCGGGGTGTGAGAGAGCAGCGTGGATACTTTAGTCTGGAGAAATGACGAATAATCATTAGCATTGATGTTGCGCGGGGAAGAGGAACAAGCCAGGATTGAGTTAAAAGTATGCCAGAGAGTCTTAGAGTTGAATGAAGTGATGATTTTATGCTGCCAGAAGGAGTTGCATTTGGTACGTAGTAGGTTGAGATGAGACTGGCGAAGAGCAAGATAGGAATCACGGAAAGACGGAGTGATCGAGCGGAAATTAAGTCTGAGAGAGCGGTGATAGACTCGAAAAGCATGGCGGAGTCGACGCTTTGAGAGTAGGCATTGGATGTCAAACCATGGGGCACGGTGCAAGCGACGGTGTGGGTGAGACTTGAAGGGCTAGAGAATATCGAGAGGGGATGTGAGTTCAGGGTCGAAAAGAAAGGCGAGATCGTGAGGCGGTAAATATGTTATTGTGGGTAATGATATCGACAATTTGAGTAAAGCAGAGCGGAGAAGGGAGAGGTCAAGATTTCTTTAAGGGCGACGTAGGATTGTAGGTGTGTGAGGAGGGGTGTGTTTGCGAGTGAGATCTAGGATGATAAGAAAGTGATCGGATTGACCAGAATCAGAGATGGACAGTGAGGTGTGGGCAGCAAAATGATCGGGGACAGCGATGATGTCGAGTGCCCCACCAAGTATATGTGTGGGGGCAGTGGAGATTAGTTTGTAATTGTAGTTTGATAGAATGTTGATGAAGCGGATGGAATCTGTGGAAGAGGGGCGGTCTAGGCGGATATTGAAGTCGCCTAGAACGAGTGAAGTAATTGGGGACAAGGAACAATGAGAAAGGAGGTCAGCGAGTTCGGTAAAAAATAAGGCTGTAGGAGCTGATGAACCAGGACGGTATACAGTGGCGAGATCTAGAGTTATCGGGTTAGAATAAATACAAGTGAGCAATTCAAAAGAGCAAGGACTGAAAGGGGGATTGATTTTGCGAAGAGACGCGGGGTGACGCGCGAATGCGACGATGCCGCCAGGATTAGAGAATTTAGAAGGGCATGAGCTGAGGGGTCAGGCGGATTTGACTAGGGAGCAACCGGCAGAGAGTAGACGGCGAATGGAAAGGTCGTCGGAATCTGAGTGCCAGGATTCGGTGAGGATTCTATGAGTGCCAGGATTCTATGCGGCGTTTGTGCAAACACACTCATACGCGACCTCTCCCATAAGAACATATCAACCTCCAACGTGTCCACTCAAACCACCACAGACGTTTCTGATGTCCTTTGTCAGCCCACTGATCATGTCATCACATGCACTTATAATTTCATGTCTTCACTTCCAGACACCCCCCGTAACTTCTCTTCTGCTCCGTTTCTCAATAACATACATCCCTCAATAAAAATCACCTCCATTAACTTCCACAATCCTTCCACTCATAACCTTTCCTCACATTACTCATCACCTCTCTATTATCCAAATCCTCTTTGTCTTCCGCTGTCAAACCTACTCCTTTGATATCCTCAACTCTCAGCTCTCCTATCGTGATCTCACCAACTCACGTAACTCGTCCTCCTGTACGAAAACGCTTTCCTTCTCGCGATCGTTGCGTCATCGTCACTAATATCACTCCTTCCGCCCCTTTATCTCCACAAGCACATCTCGACCACGATGTTTCTGCATTCAGATCCATCCTCTCGTCTCTTGTTCTTGCGGATAAACTATCCTTTTTCAACAACATCTCTCCTTTCGCATTCATCCGTCTAAATAAATCTTCTCAATCCAATCCTTCCCAGCCCCCTCTCCTAAAAATTGTTTTCAAGCATTGCTCTAACGCGTCTTCTGTCTTCTCCCAACGATTAAACTCATGCCCTCTTCAGCCACTCGCATTTTTCCTGATCGCACCCCCTCCGAAATCGGTCAAATCTCATTTGCCCGCATCGAAAAACGCCGTCGCGAGGAAAACGGCGAAACATCACTCTCCATCCTAAACATCAACGAAAATTTTCAAGTTGTCCACACCCTCAAAAAAATTCGATGGCGCTCCATCTCCCCTAGGTGTCTTCTCCACTAGCCCCTATCACTACCACACACAGTTTCCGCCTCGGCCTCCTCAACACTAGATCTATTCCCAATAAATCCGATCTAATCCTCAACGTATTCACTAAGCAATCCATTGATCTCTTCCTCATCACCGAATTCTGGCAATACGATTTTGCGGACCTCTCCATCCGCCGTTTGTTCTCTGCCAGTTGTTCACTAGTTAAATCCGCTCGCCCTCTCAGCTCATCCCCTTCTAAATTCTCTAATCATGGCGGCATTGTCGCATTCGCCCGTCACCCGCGTCTATTCGCAAAGTTACTTCCCCTATCAGTCCATGCACTTTTAAACTGCTAACTTGTCGTTATTCTAACCCGATCACTCTAGATCTCGCCATTGTATACCGTCCTGGTTCACCTGCTCATAACTCCTTATTTTTACCGAACTCGCTGACCTTCTGTCCAACTGTTCTTTGTCCTCAATCCCTTCAATCGTTTTTGACGACTTCAACATCCGCCTCGACCGCCCGTCTTCCACCGAGTCCAACCAGTTCATCAACATTCTATCCAACTATAACTACAAACCGATCTCCACTGCCCCCACACATAATCCTAATAGGGCACTCGACATCATCGCTGTCCCCGATCATTTTGCTGCCTACACCTCACTGTCAATTTTCGATCATAGTCAATCTGATCACTTTCTCGTCACATTCCACATTTCCTCCCTTCCTTCTTGATATCGCCCAATTTCACTACTCCCTACTCTTTCTAAGCTCTCAGAACGCCTCATCTTAATACACATCAACGCTTATCTCTCCTCATCCAATCTGTACCCTCCTTTCCAATCTGCTTTCCGCTCTAATCACTCCACATAAATCGCCTGCATGAAAGTATACAACGACTTACTCATTTCTCGAGACAAGGCTCTATGTAGTGTTCTTATCTCCCTCAACCTTTCCTCCGCCTTCGACATTGTCAACCACTCCGTCCTCCTTTCGCGCCTTCATTATGATTTCGGCTTTTCTTCCTCCTCCGTAGCATGGGGTTTGCCTCATATATATCCGGCCGTTACTTTAGCGTCTGTTCTAATTCATTATCCTCTCCTCGCATCCATATTTTTTGCAGGGTCCTACAAGGTTCAGTCCTAGGTTCTTTGCTTTTCTCTTCTGCTTGACGATCTCTCTCCGTTTATCAAACTTTACTCCTTTAACTTCATGCTATACGCCAATGACATTCTCATATATGCTCATGCACATGCACATCGCATACACAATATTTGCATTTCTGCCGCCAACTGTCTTTCTTCTATCTACAAACGTATCCCCAATCTCCATCTCGTTCTAAACCCCGACAAGTCCAAAATAATGTGGAACCTCCCCCGTAAACCAAACAGATCCCCTCCCACTGTATCTTTTGCCTCATCGATCATTCCCATTGTACACAATCTCACTTTCTTAGGATTCCATTTCAATGACCACCTTTCCCTTAAACCATTTGTCCGTGACAAGGTCCGCTCGTCTATCTTAATTCTCCGTAACATCCGCCATATTCGCCCCCTTATCGACTTCCGTTCCTGTATGACTCTTCTTTCATCGCTTCTTTTCCCTAAAATCGATTACCGCATCAGCCTTTTCGCCAATTCTCCAAAATTCATCATCCTACCCCTACAACACATCATCAATTCCGCAGTTCGAGTGCTCCTACGTCTCCCTCGCTTCGACCACACATCCACATATCTTGCCCAGCTCTCGTGACCCACCATCTACATCCGCATCCAACTCCGCCTTCTTCCGTAACTTTTCGTCTCATCGCTGTCGGATCTATATCGTGCATTAAACTCCCTTTCTTAGACGACACTCGTCCCACCTCTCTCTATCACTGCGTTCCTGTAATTCTCTCTTCATTTACGTTCCCAATTACTAACAACTACGGTCTCTGAATCTTCCTCGTCACCGCTCCACTTGCTTGGAATCAGTTCCTACTTGACTTTCGCCGCGCTCCCTCTTTTATCGCATTCAAATGCCGCCTCCGTATTCACCTCCTCGACACATGATTAAGATTTTATATTATCGGTTGTTGTGGTCATGTAAGCGTGCGCCGGCACGCATTTGCCACGTAAAAATAAATCTTTTTTATATCTTGAAATTCGAACAATGCGCGAACCGAATGTAATCGCAATGTATAAATTTTTTTAACAAGTGCTACTTGCATCTAGTCTTGGGATACACACATTGAGACGCGTGGAATAAATGTTTGAGAATGTAGGCCTTGGTAATATTTTAAGTGATCTGTGCCAGATTTGAGAAGATGAACACTTGTTGATGTTGAGTGGGAACTTAAATATGATATCTGATAGATTTACACATTTACGGAAAGAAATGCGTCGTGCATTCAATCATTCGTTTGATTATTATTATTATCAAGTTCAGACTTAGCCATAAGGCTTTAAGCCGATCACACAATACAGAAAAAAGATCAACCAAATGGGTAGGTTAGAAAAGGTGACAAATCAGCCTGGACGTATATCCAACGTCGAACCCTGTTTTTGAAAGCGAGGAAATTGGTGATGGCAGCGATAGGTTCAGGCAAACTATTCCAAACATCTACTGCCCGTTCAGACAGTCTGTAAAATTTTCGCAGCTTACCCGGTAATTTTTTAAAAAGCATCTTACAATGGCCTCGCAATCTCGAATTATCTCGAAATCTAACTACACCCAAAGGAAAGCCATCAGCTGAATGTACAATTTTCCAAAGTGTAATCAGATCAAGAAAAAGATACCGATACCTCACTGATAAAACGTTCAAACATCTTAATCTTGAAATAAAGCTTCCTTGACAACACATCCGAGAAGCTCGTCTCATTACACTTTCCAAGTTATTCAACTCACTCCTGGTCGTTGGAAAGGTTGCCTGTACACAATACTCAAGATGTGGTCTTACTAGGGCACAATAAAGTTTGGCGAAGATTTGCGGCGATAATTTTGCAAAAGTCATTTTTATGCAGTATAAGGCACGTATCGCTTTTAACCGCGCGTGATCACTATTTGCTCTTGTCTTTAGCGATTCGTGAATTATCACTCCCAGGTCGGGATGTTCTGAGACTCGCTTGATTGAGTGTCCATTTATTTTGTAATCGAAATGAGTTTTATCTCTACCCAATCTGATCCATACACATTTTGTCGCGTTGAGTATCAAGCCAGTGCTATTACACCAAGTCCCGATACGGTTAAGGTCACATTGTAAAAATTCACAATCCGCCTCGTTTTGGGTTGTTGCCCATATTTTAACATCGTCAGCAAATGCCAGGTGAGGACACTTTAACCTTAGGAGTAGGTCATTCAAAAAGATGATAAAGAGAAGTGGACCTAGGACCGTGCCCTGAGGAACACCCGAATGAACACGTCGAGCTGTTGACAAAACTTCATCTAATCGCACAACGAATGATCGATCCTCGAGAAATGTCTTAATCCAGTTGCAAATTGTCGTAGGTACACCGTAATGACGTAGTAGTGAATCTAAACCAGCATGTGGAACTCTATCAAAGGCCTTAGAGAAATCAAGAAATATTATATCAACTGTAAGACCCGAACTAAGAGCAGCTACCCAATGTTCGCGAGCATTCAACAGATTAGTTAGGCACGAGCGACCAGGTCGGAAGCCGTGCTGAGAATCATCAAGAATTTGATATAAATTTAGATGTTCACGTATTCTCTTCGCAATGAGTCTCTCCATAATTTTAGAAATAACACTGGTAAGACTAATTGGTCTAAAATCTGAACAAGTTAGTGCCAACTGTTTCTTTGGAATAGGTACAACAATTGCCCTTTTCCAATCATCAGGAATCCACGAATACTGTAAGCTTCGATGAAATAGAGACGTAAGGCTTGGAGCAATAATGTGCGACAGAGTACGCAAAAGAAAAGGGGATACACCATCTGGTCCTGCAGAGCCAAAACTATTTAATTTATGGAGTTCAGACTGAACTTCAATGACATTAATAGGAGATATTGGTAAGTTAGATTGTAAGTTGGGCGGGTACTGTATCTGGTCAATATTCGATTGCGAGGATGGAGATACTACAAAACTGCTTGCAAGAGCTTCCACAATAGCCTCCTTGTCAACTACATCACCACTTTCTAAACGTACACAATTAATCGTAGAAGGTAGGATTCGACGATGTCTAACGTATGCCCAAAAACGTTTAGGTGACCTGTTAATGTCAGAAGCAATACCCTCTTCAAATGTTTTTCTTTTTGAGCGTTTTAGTTGGTTGCATAGATTGCGAAGAGTTTTGTACTCACGGTGCGTAACAGTGTTACGTTGAGAGATTCGCCATAATCGATTTCTTTCCTTTATCGTAGTCTCCAACTCATTGTCGAACCACAATGGCGTTGTCGTCTTGTAAGCCCTATTTCTTATTGGTGCAAACGTATCCGAAATGGTTATGAGGTTACTGGTCACTAACGATAAATGATCATCAATTGGAAGATCAGCAGATCCGAAGTTCAGCTGATGACTATAGAGTTGGAGATCTTCCACATTTACTCGATTCCAATTACGCCTTCCGATGCCACTGCACTTAGATCGTCGTTGTAAAGTGTGAGCAATAAAGTATTGAAATATCATAATCGTGTCTGTAAAGTCGAAACAAAATCCCAACATCTTTAGGAATTGACGTCGTCTATGTTATTTGTGAATAGACTGAAGATTAGAGAGTTCTACTTGAAGAAATTATTGCTTAGAATACAACAAAGAATTCTAAGTGTTTGGTTCAAGTGTTAGAAAAAGTCGCACTCAGCTATCTAAAATCAGGATCATTTTCGAATATACGATATAATTTCAAATTTTTTTATTTAGTAGTGACAGCTATAATATTTTACCGTATATGTTTTATAATTAATAAGAATTTTAGCTTTCCTCGAAATTATTGTATGAATTAAATTATCAAATTACAATGTATTTTAAAATTTAAATTAAATTTTTATGTATTTTATAATAATATATAATTATATTTTACAATAATATATAATTATTGGCCATTATAATGTTTTAATAATTAAATTTTTAAATTTTTAAATTAATTTATTAAATTAAATTCTTATGTTAAGTGCTAGAAATTGAATTTATAAATGTAATATTTTGTTCGTTCTAATTTAAGTTGACTTCGCCGCACCATACAATTTTAGCAAGAATCAAAATAATCAAAATGGGTTTAAATCAAACGAATGAACACAACAATTAAAACGCCTTTAAGTTTGTTTGTATAAAACTACTGCGACCGTAGTGAATTAAGTTATGTGAAGATTGACTTTATCGTCGTCTAAATCGAACATTCCGCTTTTTGCTAGTTTTTCTGGTAGAATTCCTTTTATTTCCAGCAAGTTTCGATAATACTCGGCCCTGCCAAATTCATCAACATACATTAATGTCTTTTTGGTAAATTTCTTTGCTTTTTTGTTCATTATATGTTGCTTAATAATCACAGGAATAAGAAATAATATGCAAATGACATACATGAATGTTACAAGCAAAGGTCCACTATGTTCTAATATGTTCGTTTTATGGTGTGTGAGAACTGAACAAGCTGTAATCATATCTCCTTTGGTATAAATATCGCTTGTTTGAAAATGCATACAGATATATACACTTGATTGTAAACTAATATTTGTAAAGTTACTTTCATGATCAGCAGTTCGATTTCCATATCTGCCATCATCGCTGGCATTACTCTTTAAGATTTGCTGACTTAAAAATAAAGTCCGATTTATGTATTCAACATTTATAGACCCATATCGTGTTACGTCGTTTCGGAGTGAAGCCAAACTATTTCGACCGTGGTAATCGTCTTCATTATCTAACGATAAAGCAATCAGTGAGTAATTATAAAGCAGAAGGTAATTTACATCATCGCTATTGTAGAATGAACATGTAATACTCGTATTTTTTGAATTCCATTTACTAGCATATATACACTGAAGTTTCATAATTGATTTAACCGTTATGCTTGAAAATGCAGGTATTGCGATTCTGTTAAGCACAAGAAGCCACCACATATGTACTATTGCCATGGATGTAGATCAGAAAAATACCCAAATTAAAGCTTAGTATTTGATTAGCAGGAGGACAAAGTAAGCAATTTAAACGGTCAAGCTGACTTTCATAAGGGTTTTGTTTGACTACGTGTGTTGGTAAAGGTGCCTTAGTGAAATTTGATACGCCATATGTTTATGCGCGTTTGCTAGGGTAACGTGATCTCCTGAAGATGGCAATTGTTCATATGCGAGCAAACTTCAGCAACCGATATGTTCGACTCCTGACAAACATATCAATAGTGACGATTACATAGCTCGTACAGACCCTTTTGTACGTAGCACGTTAATTAGCATAGTTTTGCGATTGAATTTCTAAATTTTTGAGTGAGAAAAGAGGCTAACAGTTCAACTGTTACAATATCTAAAAGCTATCAAATGCTACGATGAAAAATAATCAGAATAAACAAGCCATTAATGACAAATTAATATATAATATAATGTAATTATTATAAGGGTTCCCTTCTGGACCCATCTAACATTCAGAAACGGATTATAATAGTATTGTTCCTGATCATCTGAGTGATATTAACTCGGGATTCATTAAACAATCTTAAATCTTATTAGAAAGCCTAATGGTAAAATAAATATCATTATGTAAAGCAAATTCTAAACGGCTTAAATAATCATTGAGGTAATTAGCGCACATTTGGCCAGTTTCATAAGCTTTTCTCGATGCTGCAGTTCAAATAACCTTCAAGTCGTCTCCTATACATCCTGAGGTGAAAAATCAATTAGAATAATAACAATCTCTGCATTGTTACAAAATATACATAAATAGGGTTCCCACGAATGGGCCCTTGAATATTTCAGTCATCAATTCGAACACATTCCATAGCTGTGTAAACGATATTATTATACACAACCTTGTTATTCGAAGACCTGGTACTCATCATGCAAGCTGACACAGCACGTGCTATGACAAAGCCAATTCGCCTATGCAAATGGCTGAGATTGTCTGTCTCAGGCTGATAATTATGTTGCGCTTGTTTGGCGGTGATAAGTCGGATGAGTTGCATGGCCGCTTTACCGATATAATTACTATATCATAATTATATTATTATATCATGATTATCATATCACAATTAAACACTCAACAAATAAATACACAATATTTTTTTCGCAAGAAAGCATTAATAAACTCAATTTACAAGTTACTGTTCTGCGATAATAAATTTTGTCATTTATTGGTTATTCCTCATCAGTCATGCTGATCGGCATTACTCCGGCATATAAATGCACAATGCATCTTGGAACGGAGCGATCGTAAACAAGCAGGCGATGTCCGTGCTATTTCAACAATTATCCGTCGCTTTATCTTTATAACACAATCTGCGTACGTGCGCAGGCAAGACCTTGCCATTAGCGTAACCATTATTTGGATCATGCGATTTGCTCTTGGGCCGATTCATCTAGACGCTGAGAAAACTAACGTTTAAAATCTTGCATGTTCTACTAATGACACCCTCTTACTGTATTTAGCAATTTTACGTTGCTCGTGATATTCGAACGTCGATAATGCGGGGCGAGTTGCGTATGATTGATCATTATTATTAAAGATCGATACGTCGAAAAACAAAACAATTTGACAAGAAAAAACAAATAATAATATAGAAGATTTTTCCTGTCAACCACTGGTCCGAGTGTCGGGTCGTGGAGGCAGTGCACGAACCAAACTACTCCAGACATCGCGATCCTGAGCGACATACCATAGTTCTCTTTCAGATAGCCCAAACTAGTCTTCGGTCAGTTTCAAGATTTGATCTCTCCACCGGTATCAAAGTCTACCTCGAGGTATCTTTCCAGAGAATCCGACCTGGAAAACCCTCCAATGAAGGCGACCCCTAGACACCCTCAGAACGTGTCCTAGCCACCTCAACTGACTTTCTTCGACGTGAATAAACAGCGACTTTACTCCGAGTTCATCCAGGATGACCGAATTCCTAACCTTATCTCTAAGTCTAAGATCGAGCACACCGCGAAGGAACCTCATTTCGGTCGCCTGTATCCGAGATATTGTCCTTTCGGTCATAACCCAAAGCTCATGACTATATGTTAAGATATTAAACGTTCACCCAACTCACTCCCTCCAAATCTTCGTGATTCCTACTTTTCTCAACGCCGTTCACATCTCATTCTTATACGTACTAAACGTACTCTCTTTTGGCGAAATCAACTCGAGTCATCTTCCAACTCGAAATCTCATTGGAAAATCTTAAACTCAATTCTTTCACGATCATCTACCCCTTGTAATATAAATCCTGATGAATTTTCTTCTTATCTACAAACTAAGCTATCTAATTTACTTTCCCTACTACCCATAGCCCCCTTGTACCCACTCTTATCTTTAAATACTTCCCTCCCAGAACTATTCCACCTTCTTCCCGTTTCGTCTGATGAAGTTTCTTCGGTTCTGCTGTCATTACCTAATAAAACCTCTCCTTCTGACCCAATTCCCACTCACTTACTTAAAAATATCTGCACTTTTATCTTACCCTTCCTAACCACATTGTTCAACTCGTCCATCCGTAGCTGTACATTTCCTTCCATCTGGAAATGCGCCACTGTTCGTCCTATCATCAAAAAGCAATCTCTCGACTCTTCACTACCATCTTCGTACCGTCCAATCTCACTTCTCCCAACCCTCTCTAAACTCCTTGAGCGTCTTGTTCTTAAGCAAGTTAATACATATCTCTATTCCTCTAACTTATTTCCTCCCTTCCAAGCCGCTTTTCGCTCTAATTACTCTACCGAAATTGCATGTCTTAAAGTTTATAACGACTTACTCATATCGCGCGATCATAAATTATGTAGTGTCATAGTTTCTCTTGATCTATCGTCTGCTTTTGACATCGTCGATCACTCGATTCTTCTCCATCGCCTTCGTCATGATTATGGCTTCTCTTTACCCACTGTATCATGGTTTTCTTCATATCTATCAAACCGTACATTTCGCGTATATTCTAACTCTTCTCTCTCCCATCCTTCGTCCATTCCGTCCGGTGTTCCGCAAGGCTCCGTATTAGGCCCTATACTTTTCTCTCTTCTTCTTGGTGATTTATCTTCGATTTCTCATAAATTTAACTTCCATGTTATGCAATATGCTGATGACATTCTCATCTATGCTCATGCACCTGTTTATCGTATTCGCGATCTTAGTGTTTCTGCTTCCGACTGTCTTGTCTCAATTTCCAATCATCTTTCTTCCCTTCGCCTTTCTCTGAATCCTGATAAATCCAAAATTATGTGGATCCTACCTCGACGCCTCGGCTTCGAACCTCCCTCCGTATCATTAAATTCTACAATTCTTCCTATCGTTGATAATCTCGTTTTCCTAGGCTTCCATTTTGACAACCGACTTTCACTTAAACCTTTCGTTAGAGATAAAGTACGCTCATCTACCTTGATACTCCGCAACCTCCGTCAAGTTCGTAGATTGATCGATTTCCCTTCTTGTATGACTCTCATATCATCTCTCCTTTTTTCTAGACTCGATTATTGTCTTAGTCTATTTTCCAACTCACCTAAATCCACTCTTCTTCCCCTACAACGCATCGTCAACGCAGCTGTCCGAATTCTCCTCCGTCTTCGTCGTTTTGATCACACATCCTACCATCTTGCTTCTCTCGATTTGCCTACAATTTATTGTCGTGTTCAAATTCGTCTTCTTATCGTTGCTTTCCGCCTTGTAACTTTTCATACCCCTTCATTTCTCAACCTTCCTTTTCTTGATAATTCCCGTCCTGTTTACTGTTCCTTGCGTTCCTGTAATTCCCTTCTTTTACATGTCCCAAACTACTCTACCTCCTTTGGACTCCGCTCCTTCCTGGTGGCTGCTCCTCTATCGTGGAATCATCTGCCCATTCATATACGCCAATCAACTTCCCTGCAGTGCTTCAAACGACAAATCCGATCCCATCTGAACAATTTAACTGCTTGACTTTCTCATTTTTGTTTGTGGACTTGTAAGCGTACAGCTTGTACGCATTTGCCACATTAAATAAATTTGTATTATTATTATTAATGAAAATTGCGTGGTAAACCGAAAGCTCCGCCCGAAGACTCAAATCCCGCTTCGCCACGACCTACCTGTACGAAGAACGCATTGCTGCGTTTGCTGCACAAATCCGATTATTAATCTCCCTGATGTTCCTTCCGTCCCTATATCCCAAGATACTTGAAGTCCTCCACATCCAGAAGAACCTATACCCCAATCCGGATTGACAGTGACACCTGAATCCGGGACGAACACAAAGAAAAATGTTTGCTTAAATTTACTAACACATAGTCCCTGACATACTACATCTAGCTGAGCTTTCGAGTCTCTGGAAGTTGTGGCTTTCCAGAACAACACATTACGCTCCACTGTTTTCAAGTGTGGTTCAATTCCAACTCCGTGACAGATTTCTGATAAAACATAACCCACGATGTCTCGTGCCGCATGATGCCGAATCGTCGGTAAGCCACTCTTTTGGCGTGATAATGTAACATTACCCATCTGTTCACATATACACGTTGAATTGTGTAAATCACTAGGTGTCAAACCATATCAAGTACATATCGTATCTAAGAATTCGTCAGAGATCAAATGATAGTTCTTTCTACGAACTGAAGTGGCAGTAAACCACGCTGATGTTACAGCTGTAAAACTGTGCTTGATAGATCTTTTAAGTGTTTGTGGTAACGCTTGCATGGCATTTTCTATTCTCTCATTTAACTCAATATTTCGGATAGTTGATATGTTGTTCACAACTGATCGTTGTAGCTTACAAACTCCTCTTCACTCAATTCTTATGAGTGTCTCGCACATAAGCTGAGAGCATGTGCACTCCAAGTTTGCATCAAAGGTAGAATCCATAATGCCAATTTCACCGAGTATAAAGGATACGTCATTATGATGAACAGTTATTCTGTAGGATGTTTTTAATAATAATAATAATGTTTTTCAAAAAAGCAGTACAAATTGGTTCCCGCAAATGGGCATTAATTCAAACTTTAAAATTAGTTTCAATCAATTTAAGATTTACCGTTGCCTATGCTCGATCGAGCAGATATCAAACATGCACATGCAGATCTCATTATAGCAAAAGCAATCTTGCGCTTTAAATTGACAATAACGTCGTTGTATCGTTCAAGCTTGCTCTGGTAAGCTTGAACGCGATTGATGTGAGTACTGCATTTGCTCTCCTGACAATGCCTCCAGTGGTAAAAAAACACCAAAGGAAGGAAGCCGCCATGTTCCATTAGAGATATTCGTTCGTTGTATTCGGCAAACTTACGGGATTCATTATATTCAAATGATGACAATTATTCTTTGTTGACGTAATAATATTTTTTTTAAACATTAACATGAAATTGTCAAAAAATGTGAAATTAGTTTAAATACTTTTTTTGGAAGCAAGCCGAAATATTTCTGACTAGGGCGATGCTTATTTTACTGTCGCAGCAAACGTACTTCGTCTTGATACAAATTGCGGAATTTTTCGGCATTCTTGGACGCGATTTCACTAATCAAACTGCCCGCGACTTTTCCGGCACCACCAGTGGATGTAAAGATGATCGATAAAAACTCGAATTTCTCCATTAATATCACGCGCTCTGCATATTTCGCAACTTTACGACTTACGTGATACTCAAACGCACATTGTGGTGACTTATTACGGTAAGATGAAGCATATGTGTTAAATATAGAAACGTCCACTATGGACAGCTCCGCTTGACATCCATGAAATCTGATGAATTCAATGTCGATACGAGATCAACAATCACGCGTTGCGTGCGACTCAAATTTGAGAACATCCGGACCAGGTTGCAGCTCAGGCTCAATCCGTACATTCAAACAAACGGGCGCAGAACTAAAGCTAGAATGTCTCTCTCACACACAGTTGTGGCGAATAATGGTTGTACCTTGATGTCTGCAAGAAAGTGAATGTGCGAGTGACGTCTCATCTCCGCAAACACATTTTGAAGCTACCTTTTGAAGCTGCCAGCCAAATCGAGCAGATACTGCGACACTGAATTCTTGAGCGTTTGGGCGGAAATTTTATTCCCGAGATAATCGTACATTAAGCCACGATGACGATCCTTTAAACGATACCAACAGCTTGGCATAATGCGTTCCATCTCCAATTTTGCCAATTCACTCTTCGAAGACCGAATTTGCGTTATAACTAATTATTGTGTAGTCTGGAAACCGTGAAAAGACACAAACGACTAAAGACAGCGCGACAGCTTTAAGAAATCTCTGTATAATCTTTCAGATTCTAGCGCAATGTTATCTAACCCAAGACTATCCATTGAAGTAGGAAGTGCAAGTTATGAGTGTTGCGTTCCTGTAAGACAAATATACCAGGATCGGATATCCTGGTATATCCGATCACTTTCTCGTCACCCTTGATCTCACTTCCAACCGCTCCCCGCTTCACACACCTATCATCCTACGTCGCCCTTGGAGAAATCTTGACATCCCCTTCTGCGCTCCGCCTTACTTAAATAGTCTCTATCTTCTCACACAATAACATCATCCTCTCCTCACGATCTTGCCTTTCTTTTCGACTCTGAACTCACATTCACTCTCGATCTTCTCTTGCCCTTCAAGCCTCACCCACACCGTCGTTGCACTGTGCCCCATGGTTTGATATTCAATGCTTACTCTCAAAGCGTCGACTAAGTCATGCTTTGAGAGTTTATCACCGCTCTCTCAGACGTAATTTCCGCCCGTTCACTCCGTCTTTCCGTAATTTCTATCTTGCTCATCGCGGTTTCATCTCAACCTACTACGTACCAAATGCAACTCTTTCTGACAGCATAAAATAATCACTTCAATCAATTCAAAGACTCTCTGGTATACTTTAACTCAATCTTTGCTCGCACCTCATCGGCTTTCAACATCAATCCCCATTATTATTTGTCATTTCTCCAGACCAAAGTAGCAACGTTGCTCTCCCACACCGCGGTCTCCATCCTATCCCACTCTGCCCCGTCAAACCTACTCCTCCCAGAACTCTTTTATTTTCTCCCTGTCTCACCTACCGAAGTCTTATATGTCCTCATGTCCTTGCCCAACAAAACCTCACCTGCCGATCCTCTATCTACCCACATACTTAAATCCATATGTTCATCGATATCCCTTTATCTCACAACCTTATTTAACTTGTCCGTCCGCAGTCATATCTTCCCTTTACACAGGAAATCGGCCATCGTTCGTCATCTTCTTAAAAAACAATCGCTCCACCCCTCATTTTCTTCTAGCTATCGCCTCATTTCACTCCTCCCTACTCTTTCCAAGCTATTAGAGTGCCTTATCTTAAGACAGATTAATGTTTATCTCTCTTCATCGAATCTGTATCCTCTTTTCTATTCTGCTTACCGCTCTTATCACTCCACAGAAATTGGCTGCATGAAAGTGGTTTGTCTCATATCTATCGGACCGCTCTTTTTGAGTCTGTTCAAATTCATCATCCTCTCCTCCCATCCTTATTTTCTGAGGACACCCACAAGGGTCAATCCTAGGACCCCTGCTTTTCTCTCTTCTACTAGGCGATCTCTCTCCGTTTATCAAACCGTCCTTCTTTAACGTCATGCAATACGCCGATGACATCCTCATATATGCGCATGCACTCGCCCATCGCATACACGATATCGGCATTTCTGCCTCGAACTGTCTTTCTTCTATCTACAAACGTCTCTCCTATCTTCGTGTCGTTCTAAACCCAAACAAGTCTAAAATAATGTGGATCCTCCCCCGTCAACCTAACATATCTCCTCCGCCTGTATCTTTTGCATCATCAATCATCCCCGTAGTCCACAATCTCACTTTCTTAGGATTTAATTTCGATGATCACCTTTCCCTTAAACCCTTCGTCCGCGAAAAGGTCCGCTTGTCTAATTTAATTCTCCGTAACATCCGCCATATCCACCCCCTTATCGACTTCTGTTCCTGTATGTCTCTTCTTTCATAGCTTCTGTTCCCTAAAATCGATTACTGCCTTAGTATTTTCGCCAATTCTTCAAAATTCATCATTTTACCCCTTCAACGCATCATAAACTCCGCCGTTCGTGTGCTCATACGTCTTCGTCGCTTTGACCACATATCCACATATTTTGCTCAACTGTTCCGGCCTACCTTTTGCAAGACACAATCAAGAGCCTACAAACATGAGACATCGACAATAACGCCAATTTACGACTGATTCTATTAAATGCATTGTCAGCATCGATGGTTAAGACACATGCATTCTTGGATTTATCAAATTCTCTTCTCACACTGTGGGAAGAGACAGCATAAAATAAGCTTCTTGTATTTTTCTTTATAAAGCGTTGTTTTCTGCTAAAATAACTTGACTTTTTTCAAAATCTATTATATGGTTACTATTCAAGGAGTGGTCTATTACAGTCCCAGATCCTGTTCCTCTCTTAATCGAGTATCTATGTTGGTCAATACGCTTAGACAATCCTTGTCCTGATTGATCAATATAGATCTTATTACAACCATCACAAGGCATTTTATATACAACACCATCCTTGTTAAAATTTGGTTTCTGTTTAAATATTTTTTATTTTGGGCATTTTTGATTGCCCAAAATAAAATTTGGGGTGCCATTTTTAGAACTTTTAATGTGATTGATCGTTTTGAGGTTCCATTTATCATTAATATAGGGTATGCCTATATATTTCGTTTCAAGTTTTGGGCCTATCAATTTTGCCCTAGTACTATTTCTTATGAAATATGATTTTTTGATAGCCCAAGTCGAATATCCACTACTTATAAGACTTCTATTAATTACATCATCCCTTTTCGATTTGAGATAGACACTAGAACAGATTGCCTTTGATCTCAAGAACGGTGAAGAAGCTGCAGAAATTTTCAAATTTCTAGGAACATTACTATTCCAGCTTTTTGCACCGCACACAACTGAACATTTTGCACTATCGTTATAATAATATTTTTTATCCACACAAATGAGTGTAAAAACATTTGAAGTTTAATAATAATTTAATAATTTAATTTAAAATATTTTTTTAATAATTACAGATAATAAATTATAAATAATCAGATAATAAATCTAATAATCTAATTAAATTATTAATCTAATCTATTATATTGGAATCCAAAATTACATAAAATCCAATTGTGTTATTCAATTATTCAAATTCAATTTTACATTAAAACAGATCTTTATTTATTAAGTCACTTTATTTATTTATCACAAGTCACTGTTCTTTAATGGATAAAAAAGGTATAAAGGTTAAATCAGATAATAAAACTATACTATATTATATTGGAATCCAAAATTACATAAAAATCCAATAAAACCTAGGTTCATATGTAGTGCGTTTAAATGTACATTAAAACCACTTTCTGTCTATATGAATAAAATACTTAAAGTAATTAAAGCACACTTCAAAAAATATTGCAAGGTAATCGAAATTAATACTGGTATAAAGACACTATTTCAGTATTAATTCTACAAAAGAATTTTCAGAACAGACAAAAGGAATAAATTTTCAAAATATAAATACATACGATTTTAGTACGCTTTATACAAATCTAGATTTAGTAGATATTAAAGAAGCGTTAGTAAAATTAATAAATCTTATATTCGGAAAAAGATATACATATATATGTTATATAACTATAACGCCTATCTAAAAAAATTAAACCATCAAGTAAATATAAATATATGGATAAAATTGAATTAACAGAATCCTTAAATAGTTTAATAAATAAGGTAATCGAAATTAATACTCGATGGATAATAAATAATACAATTTTGCATGATTAATTTTAATTTAAAGATTAATTTTTATTCTAATTTTTAATTAAAAGCTTCTTTATTAATTTTTAATAAGGAAGGTGTAAATCTAGATATGAACATTAAATTAACATTAACTAAAACTACGTTTAATTTATATCGTAAAGATTGCATATTTAGATTTAGAAGAAACATATTTTTGAATGAGCATTCATGCATACCATATAATATAAATATATGATGAGGTTTATTAAAGTATTATAATTATATAATATTAATAATGATGTAATAATATACCTTTATTCCTTTTGTGAACACACAAAAGGAATAAATTTTCAGAATTTAAATACGTACGATTTTAGTACGCTTTATACAAATCTAGATTTAGTAGATATTAAAGAAGCGTTAGTAAAATTAATTAATCTTATATTCGGAAAAAGATATACATATATATGTTGTAATAACCAAAACGCCTATCTAACAAAAATTAAATCATCAAGGAAATATAAATATATGGATAAAATTGAATTAATAGAATCCTTAAATATTTTAATAAATCAAAATTATTTAAAGGTAGGGACATCTATATTAAGACAAATAAAGTGTGTACCAATGGGATGTAATAGTAGCCTAATTATAGCTGACTTATTTTTAAGCTTTATAGAATATGAATTTGTTCATAATTGTTTAAAGAATATATCTAAATTATATAAAGATATGAAATATATGTTTCGATATATTGATGAGATATGTGCATTTAATTCTAATAATTTTTATTCAATTACTGAACAAATTTATCCAGCAAGCCTTATTCTTAACAAAACCAATATTAATGATAAAGAAGGTGTATATCTAGATATGAACATTAAATTAACATTAACTAAAACTACTATTAATTTATATCGTGAAGCCGACATCACAAAATATAAGAAACATATTTAAATATGTTTCAATAATTATAAATATGTTAAATATTATTATAAATATTATTATAATATTATTAACATATTATTTAAATGTTTTAAATAATATGTCATAAATTTTACTTATAAATATAAGTAACATAGATTTAGAAGAAACATATTTTTGCATGAACATTCATGCATACCATATTATATTGGAATCCAAAATTACATAAAATCCAATTGTGTTATTCAATTATTCAAATTCAATTTTACATTAAAACAGATCTTTATTTATTAAGTCACTTTATTTTTTTATCACAAGTCACTGTTCTTTAATGGATAAAAAAGGTATAAAGGTTAAATCAGATAATAAAACTATACTATATTATATTGGAATCCAAAATTACATAAAAATCCAATAAAACCTAGGTTCATATGTAGTGCGTTTAAATGTACATTAAAACCACTTTCTGTCTATATGAATAAAATACTTAAAGTAATTAAATGAAATTAATAAAGTAATTAAGGAAAATGCTATCAAAAGGGTATATTAATTTTTTATACATTCGAAGTTTATAAAATACATACAAATTAAGTTGTTTATTGCGACTTCTTCAAAATTTTATTTTCATAGATAAGCTGGTGAAGGGTACAACTGTAGCACCTCTTCCTGTTGATCATTGTCCAGTGTGAAATCTATATCATCATTGTTTGAAACTGGTCGATTTCTGGACGAGCGGAAGGCCCTTGAATCGGATCGACATAATGCGAAGCCAATTATGCGCTTTAAACGACATATGCATTTTGAGAACGATTTTGTCGGTGAATTCGTTGACTGCAATCGTGCTATACATTGTAGTATTTTTTGCGAGCTCTCGCTCATGTCCCTGACGCTGCAAATACAAGTGGCATGAAATTACTGCGCTCGACGAGGTAAACACTTTTTTCATATTTTTAGTTTTTGCGGGATTTGTGAGTACTGAACGAGCTGGAAGTAGACGAAGAATACGAAACCGCATGGTTATTAAAGATAGTGACGTGAAAAAACGTCCGCGTGAATCTATCTTCGAATAGTCCGGTGCAAACAACATCGAGTCGTGCTTCTATGTCACGGCATGTTGTGGAACTCTCAAAGTATATCCCTTCATTTAAACAGTTCAACACTGGCTCAATGCCTATTCCGTGACAAACTGTTGTCAATCCACAAACACTTATATCCCTTATTATATTATGGCGTATTATTTGGAAACCACCCTGCTTGCATTGCTGAAGATGATAAAGGTTTATTACATCATTGCATATACATCGTGCTGGTATATCTGAATGATCCCACAAGTATCGTGTTGCAAGTCCATCCCGAAATTCGCTTGATGTGAGACCGTAGTTATTATGCTCAGTTGGCATCGCACTTAATTCCGTTGATGCACCATTCGCACATGCAAAGTCCAGGGAACATTTAATTTTATTGCTCAAATTAAACTTCGCCTGTGAAAGGCGTTCTGCGAATGCGTTAATCCTTACATGCGATATTTTGCTGCAGATTTTCGATTGATATGAGTCACAAAGCATCAAGGATGCATCATGCTATAAACCAGCTACAAATACACAATCTAGGATTTCGATACCACCCAGCTTTATTGGAGATGTCAGAACGGTCCTCATCTCGTCGTTATGATTTTATTGAGTAAGTGAAGAAATAAAATTGACCCTCAAGGCTTCTCATAGCGGCATAAGTTGTTATTTGCTACATCTGGTGATTCGGAGAAATTGTTACCACTTTCATTGAAGAGATTGCGTAAAATTAACGTAAGCTTTATTTGAGTAGATTGTATTTACCTCGCGAAGCCGTTTAACCAAAATTACGTCTTTTGAAATCCGTTCAGAAATAGTCTTGTCCAAAAACTCATCGGTGCCGATCGCAGATATCAACGGACATGGTATCCGTTGAAAGATACAACGCGAAAAGATAGTAACCATCTTGAGCTCGTTGGAAGTTGATCTGATTTCGTCATTAGTTGTTTTCTTATAGAACGAGAAAAGAATATCAATGAAAAAGTTACTAGCATTGCATCGAGATAGGTCCATAATAAGTCGTATCCATTGTATCACGACTTTATACATATCATCGGTTTTGTAATTCTGTTGTAAAGAAAAATCGTTGAATCTAAATGCATCATCTCCATGATGTTCCTCCTGCATAATTTCATTGAATGAACAAATGTCTTTTTTTACAATTCGGTGCTCTACTATTTATGCATTTCTTTTTTGATTTGAAAATTAAAATTAAGAATTTTTAAAGTGAAATCACGAATTTTTTACGTCTTTATTAATAGACATAGTTGCGTGCAAGTCTTTGATTAGATAGTTGTATCGATCACTCATTATAGACTTGCGAAATACAGTTTGAATCGTTTTTATTGGAGCTTTCGACCAAACGGTCCTTGTCAACAGATAAAAAATCAAACAGAATTAAAATGACAGTACAGAGTGTTGTGTTTTCAGACATTGCAAAGCAAACGCTAACGTTTTTTAATTTTTAGTACAAACAAAACACCAGCGTTCAGAAACAGTCGCTATCCGACATATATAGTCAAAATACAAAGGCATACCGCCAAGCACATTGCTGCCAGTGATAATCGTCATTGCCATACATTTGCAGTGTGTTCGTTCATACACAACATTCCTCTTCCCCATATAAATGTGGTCTTTTTAGTACGCCACATTCCAGCCATATCGAACAGGTACTTTACGGACTCTTTCTGATCGTCTAGGTAATTGGCGATGGCAATTATCATGTTCAAGATTTTTTTCATCCGCCGAATTCGTAATGGTAAGTGGACTTTGATCACTAGTTATCTCAATCCGCTGTGACAATGTTGAATTCATTTTCTCTTGATCATTGTCTGCATCATTGGTAATTTCTCGATTCTCTATACCTTCTCCTTTACGAAGCATATCGGCGTGTAATCTGTAGTTTTGATCAGCGTTGCTCACGACATACGATGTCCAGTTTGAGCGCTTTTCTATTTCCCCCGCCGACCACGGTTCGTTACTTTTCTGCCGATACCACACCTTTTCTCCTGAATAAAACTCCCTCGGTTTGGATTTCTTATCGAAATGTATTTTGTTATTTGCTTGATAACCTTCAAGTGTAGAACGTAGATTCGGTTTCAAACGATCAAATAAGGTAGTCAAACGATGACCGGTAAAGACAATTGATGGTGGTTTTCCTGTGGCACTGTGCGGTGTGTTTCTATACGACAATAAGAATTGCTGCAATCGCTTTGGACGATCGTGTATATTGTAAGGTCTGATCACTTTATTCTTTAGTACTTGAATAAACCTCTCCGCTAAACCGTTAGATCTTGGGTGATACGGAGATACTCTTACATGCTTTACTCCATTAGACTGCAAAAAATTCGCGAATTCGGAAGACTGAAACGGGGGACCATTGTCTGATACCAGCTCTTCCGGAACCCCATTTCTGGCAAATATTTCTCTTAATACCTTTATTGTTGAGTGAGCACTTGTACATTGCATCTTAATAACCTCTGGCCATTTTGATAGAGCACACTGAACCACAAAGTAATACTCCTGTTGGGATGGTCCGGCGAAATCTACGTGAATCCTAGTCCATATATCGCTGGGTACAGGCCAATTGTGAAGTGGATGGTTAGGTTCGTTATTCCGGAAACGCTGACAATCGTTACAATTTTGTACTGAGCGCTCGATATCAGCATCCAATCCAGGCCACCATACGTAATATCGTGATAAGGACTTCATAGCCACAATTCCCGGATGGCCTGCATGCAAAGCTCGCAAAACTGTCTCCCGTAGACTCGTCGGAATTAATACACGCGCTCCTAAAAGCAAAATTCCATTTTCAAATGATAACTCATTGCGTCTTGTGCTGTAATAATGAATGTTCGAGTCTGTAACTTTGTTTGGCCAACCGATCGACACATATTGCGTCACCTTTTTTAGAATCAAATCTTGTTTCGTAGCTTCGCGAATAGCTGTTGCGGATAATAAAGGTGTGTCCTCACATAACAAATTCACACAGATATCATTTGTTCCCGACGTTTCTGCACAGTCAAGGCCTTGACATGGAAATCTGGAGAGGACATCGGCAATTATGTTATCTTTTCCTGGAATGCATTCGAGTTCGTAGTCGAATTGACTCAACAACAATGCCCATCTGACTAAACGCTGATTCGCGATCTTTGGCAAATTACGTTGATTTCCGAATATGTATTTCAAAGGTTTGTGATCAGTGATGAGTACGAACTTTCTACCTAATAGAAAATATCGAAACTTATTGACACCGAATATAAGTGCAAGTGCCTCCCGGTCGATTTGCGAGTAATTTATTTCCGCGCTGCTCAATTTTCTTGATGCGTATGCAATCGGCAGATAACGGTTGTTTTTAGTTTCTTGAAGCAGTACGGCTCCTAAGCCTCTCTCACAAGCATCACAATACAGCTTCAGGTTACTCTTCCCATCATATGGTATTAAAATTTTCGGTTTTAGCATACTTTGCTTGACCAATTCAAATTGGCTTTGATGCCGATCTGTCCAGTTCCAATTCGCTCGTACACCCGTTAACGAATACAAGTCAGCACACTGCGACCGCAAATGAGGAATAAAACGTTCAAGGAACCCTATGGTTCCCAAGAACGTTCGCAGTTCTTTAGGATTTGACGGTGGACAAATATTTTGAATAGTATCAACTTTCTCTGGATCAACTTTTACCATTCCTTTATCTAACACGTGTCCCAGAAATTTGACTTGTTCTTGAAGAAATAAACACTTTTCACGTTTAACTCGTATTCCCGCATTCAATAATCTTGTCATTACACTTCGAAGTCTGTCTATATGTTCTGAACGTGTTTCACCTGCAACTACAACATCATCCAGATAAACTGCGACGCCCGGAATCGTACCGAGTAATTGATTCATATAACGCTGGAACAAAATTGGTGCAATGGATAACCCAAATGGTAATCGACGATATTGATAATATCCGAAGGGTGTCGATATGGTCAAATACTTTCGAGAGTCTTGATGAACTTTCATTTGTGAATACGCATCCTTTAAATCCAATACTGAATACAAGGTGCCTCCTGCGATTTTGCTCAGTATCTCCTCAAATGTCGGTAATTCGAAACAATCACAATTCAGATACGGATTAATTGTCGCCTTGAAGTCAGCGCAAAGTCTTATTGAGTTATCCTTCTTGAGCACAGAAACAATTGGACTCGCCCATTCAATATAATTACAGTTTGAATCAACTTGCTCTAATGTTCCATTCGATAAAAGGCGCTTTAACTCTTCTTCGATTTTTGGCTTTAATGGCAGTGGTACGCGACGAGCCGGAATGCATCGTGCAATAGCCGATGGATCAACTTGTAACTTTATCTCCAAATCCTTAATGTTCCCAAGATCTTCATTGAATAACTCCTTAAATCTGAGTAACATGTGGTTTAAATCGGATGCACCTTGTTGATTTAAATTTAACTGATTGATAGCTCGTGGGCGGGATCTTACTTGACGTGGCAAGGACATGTTAAATGCTTCTATCCACGGTTGTCCAAACAAGCTCTTTTCTGTTTCGTATACGACCTCGACATTCAACAATTTGGCTACATTATCTAGTTCTACAGTCACTTGACATTGACCTATGCTCTTTATCAACCCTCCACCAAAACTTCTCAGCCATCTTCCCGCTCTTAGCTCAGGCGAACCACAACTTGACCATGTTTTTTGAGATATTACAGACAACATTGCTCCCGTATCAAACTCCATTTCCACTTGAACTCCGTTTATTCTCACTTCCAATGTCGGTCCCAGGATATGGTCCCTTCGACAAACGTTTTGAATTTCGAGAAAAGCCAACTCTACAGCCTTATTATCACCATTCTCGTCTGATATCAACTGATGAATATTTTGTAGTGCTACCTTGCAGCATCGACGAATATGACCTATCTTACCACAACGGTGACATTTTACGTTCTTAGCCCAACACTGTTGCTCATTTACGTGATTTGAACCATTACATCGTGTACAACGAGGCATGGAATTTTTATTCCATTGTGATCGACGTCCAGCACTTAATTTATTAACATGCGAAATTTCAACATCCTTTTTCGAGTCATTTGCATAATTCGAGCTGGTTTCCGTCGCTAACAAGTGCTTAGTAGCTTGTGTCATTTCCCAATTAGAAGCAATCCTAATTACATCGTCTAACGTAGGATTGTCTAATCGTAATAGACTCATACGTATTTCCTCGATTGGAGTATATGCAATTACCAGATCTCTCAATCTGTCGTCGATTGCTTGCTGTTCGGTTTGAATGGATTGATCGAAAAACGAACACTTACTAGCCAGGCCCCTTGCTTCCGCTATCCAATCTTTATGTGACTGATTGGCTTTTTGTCGACATTGCGTAAATTCGAATCTGGCTGCAACTATATGCATCGGCTTTTTAAAATGACGATCGAGTTCCTTAATAATCATCTCGAAAGTAATGTCCTCTTTTTCGAAAGACGGAATCAATTGTCCAACCAAGCGAAAAATTTCTTGACCACAACTGGACAGTAAGAATTGTTTTTGTCGCATCTGTGAATCAACTCTGTGCATGCCCAAAAAATTCTTCAGTTGAATCCCGTAATCAATCCACTTATCGTGATCTGCATTGAAATGCTGAAACGCCGGTATATTGCAATCCTTATTGGGATTTTCACGATTTTGCAGACTTTCCATCAACTTCGTCAATGTACGTTGTTGTTCCCATACAATTTTCATAATGTCGTTCGACGAAAATTTTGAACCACCCTCGTCGCCAATTGTTGTGTTTTCAGACATTGCAAAGCAAACGCTAACGTTTTTTAATTTTTAGTACAAACAAAACACCAGCGTTCAGAAACAGTCGCTATCCGACATATATAGTCAAAATACAAAGGCATACCGCCAAGCACATTGCTGCCAGTGATAATCGTCATTGCCATACATTTGCAGTGTGTTCGTTCATACACAACATTTCATACACTACAGAGATACAAGTGTTATACTAGGAATACCACGGAAGAAGTCCATTCGTTTACGTGATACCGTCCACAATTTCATGCGATACTGGTAATCGTAGTGACCAGTTAGACTTATTTCCGGCCATCGGATTCGCTTCGGAATTTATTAAGATTGATTCTTTTATAAGACGACGTTGCAAGTTGTTTTCAACACAGATAATCTTAGCTTTTTCAAAGTCAATCCCATGATCGGTCGATAGGACGTGGTTGACAATAGCAGACGAGGAGTCACCCCGTTTTAGGCACACACATATGTCAGATCGCTACAAAATATCTACTGCGATTTCTTTGTTGACACGACCAGCTCTTATTAGCTCATCTAAACGAACCGCTTTTTACGAACAAATGACCATAAAGAAAAAACTAACACAAAGAGGATACCCAAAATGGGCAATCATTATGGCTGAAAAACAGTCAAAAAAACTCCTACGTCGTCGCATGAACTTATCTAACCCTGATGAGGTTAGAACAAACACAGTCCCAAGTCTGACTCGTAAATTGGCACTACATTTATCAACAACTCGTGCAGCAGATCACTACAAAACGATCTAAAGCGCTCAGGATTGACGAATATTCGAATTTACCACAAAATATGTTGCACTTTATCTGGGATGTTCAAAAAGAAACCAACTTGTCCCCTGTAAGTGGCGTATACCGCATTCCTTGCCAAGATTGTGACGTGGGTTATGTAGGACAAACCGGACAAACATTCTCCAAGCGCATTTATCAGCATCGATATGCGCTAAAACGGGGTGACTCCTCGTCTGCTATTGTCAACCACGTCCTATAGAGCGATCATGGGATTGACTTTGGAAAAGCAAAGATTATCTGTGTTAAAAACAACTTGCAACGTCGTCTTATAAATGAATCAATCTTAATAAATTCCGAAGCGAATCCGATGGCCGTAAATAAGTCTAACTGGTCACTACGATTACTAGTATCGCATGAAATTGTGGACGGTATCACGTAAACGAATGGACTTCTTCCGTGGTATTCCTAGTATAAAACTTGTATCTCTGTACTGTCATTTTAATTCTGTTTGATTTTTTATCTGTTGACAAGGACCGTTTGGTCGAAAGCTCCAATAAAAACGATTCAAACTGTATTTCGCAAGTCTATAATGAGTGATCGATACAACTATCTTTATTAACACTAGTAATAATATTAACAGGTTCTCAATGTCACTGGATTCCCTTAAAATCTATGGATAAGTTACATGTAAAGCGTATTCAAGTATGGGTAGAATATATGAGCCAAACAGTAGCTTGTACAGTGATGGACTTATCCTATTAAAAGACTTTAAAATCATTCATAAAATACGATTACTTCGAATACAAATACATCTAGTGTGAACATTAGTTTTTGAGCTACTGGTTATCATCACACCAAAATCTTTGAATTCACTTACTTGGCTTATGTGAATCGAACTTATCTAATACGATGAGTTGAGTGAATAGCCAATGGACATGTGCGCACATTTAGAGGGGTTAACCATCAACAATTTTCCAATGCCCATCTTTCTAGACGTGTCAGATCATCTTAAAGGATTTTAATGTACCTCCCATTTCTAATACGTCGGCATTTCTTAACATCATCAGCATACATAACGGCATCAGAACGAATTACACATGGAACATCATTGATATAGACAATAAAAAAGTGGTGAGATAACAGCATCCTGTAGAACTCCATAATGAATAGCGAATGAGGTGTACATATCTGCACCTACACGTATTCTAAAAGAGCGTGAACTTAAGTAATTTGCAATCCAGGCCACATACATTGGACAAACACTAAGTGACCTCAATTTGTAAATGAGACGATCATGCGGAACTATATCGAAAGCATGAGAGAAATCTATGAAAAATATATCCGATTAAACTCGTTCATCTATTGTAGACTGTCATGAGTTGGAAGTAACCAAAAGGTTACTTATTGTTGATCCATTTGGTCTGAAACCGTGTTGTGAGTAATTGAGTTTATTGTTGCTTTCCAAATCAGAAGATATGTTTTTGACAATTAGCTTTCTAAGCAACTTACAAATAATACATGTCAAGGCAACTTAGTAATAGTTCTTACACACTTGTAGATCTCCCTTTTTATACAATGGAACTACAATGGGTTCCTTCCAACGTGAAGGAATTCGATATTGGAGAATAGAAAACTGAAACATACGGAAAACATGAATATATTTGAGGAGTAATTTTTTCAAAAGAATTGAGGGAAGTTCGCCGGACCTGCAGCGGTGTTCGGTTTTAGTTTACAGAGAATGCTTCAAAACATCGTCAGCACAAAACGACAGATTAGCTCGATCGAATGATTCTGAACCCTGTTCTGATTCAGAACTACACGATGTCTGTGAAGAGCAAAACCGATAAGAATTCTTGAGCAAATAAGTTTGTCATGACACTATTACATGTGACCTCGCTTTGGGAATCATCATTCAATGATACTAGTGTAATATTCGAGCCCCTTATTTTGCGAATGTAAGAAAATAGACCTCGTCATCCACAGAACTCAACTTATCTGCAAACTGACGACGTTTCGTAATCTTGAATTGTTAAATATATTGCCTACTTTGTTTGATAGACTCATGAGATAGTTGTTCACAACCAAATTAAATTCACGCATGTTCACGTGCACGTGGGTGATACCGGAGAAGCCCATCGAACCAAGGACAAACTTTTCTTTGTTTTTAACTAGGGAATATGCGATATCAGTAAGTTATAAAGTGTGATTTCAAAAACATTCCAAGCCTCTTTAATTCCGCATATATACGGATCTGGCCATATAACCATATTCAATCTGTAGATAATTGCTTCGAAATCAGTATTTTAGAAATTCAGAGGCTTACCATGCATGGGACTGACCTAGATTACATTGTGGGCACATTTAAATGAAAGGACAGTTTGCAATGATCGCTCATCTCTAGTCCTGAAAGAAAATCTATGTGAGTAATATTAGACTTAAGCGAAGACAAGACCACGTCTAGCTGGGCAGACGACTGGCTAGCGAAACGGGTTGACTCAAGTGCATGCTGATGCAGACCACAGTTGTGTAGAACACTCAATAATATGAGTTTGATGTAATGCGACTAGGAAACGAAAAAGAGTCCCAATCTATTGAGGGAATATTCAGATCTAAGATTAGTCATTTTTCTGTTGACCACAGAGCTCAACAAGTTCTATTAAATCATCGATATTTGCCGAAGGACGACGATAGAACACTAGCACATACATAGAATTGACCTGACCAAGGCACAATTTGAGGTATATAGCCTCATTCCCATTAATATCACTAATCGTCAGCAAACACACTGCATCAATACTTAAACTGCAATATATCACAACGCCCCTCTCCTTCTACCAGATCGATCACAACGAAACAGGTTATATCTAACTATGGATAATAAGCTATCAGGAACAAGATCAGTGAGCCAGGATTCACCACTAAGGACAATGATATTTGGATGATGAGATGTAGCTATGACCTTCAATTCATCTATCTTATTGAGAATGCTTGGAACGTTCGACTATATAACTTTGAGCCAATTGTGGTTTTTACGATAATACGAATTTGGTATTATTCTACAATTCTCAGAAATATTTTTGATAGCAATGCCATCTCAATCGTGGACGACGCCGAACTACCGGAAAATTTACAATATGCAGATTAGTTTCTTCAGATTATGTACGAGCATTTAGCCCAGTCTGAGCAACACGCCAGAGACAATAATCATCGAAATACATATCTGTCAACAACCGAAATGGAGACTGCATCAGTTTAGATCTGCGTTTTAACAGCTTACGAACCACTGAGGAGGTACGCAGGACCACTTTCATAAAACGAGAACGTCCTTCAAAGCGTTTGCGACGGCCTATCCTAAATACCGCAATAAGGCGAACTTCTGAAATATAAAATCCGTAACTATAATGATTTATTGAAATATTCACATTTACCTTAAGTTACCTTCTTATTTGTAGATAGTTGAATAAAGCCTCTTATGTTGGTTCTTTCTGACTACTAGAGTAAAGTTACTACAGATCTTCTGAAGAGATAATAATTCTCAATATTTTTTGGAATTGTTCAACATCACGGTCTACTCGAGTTTAGGCCACATATGACGATGACTCAGGAATGTTCGTAAAATCAAACACCGATCTCGAGAAGATTCATTAGAGTTGCCGGACAAAAACGACGTGTGACTATTTAGTTGGTCAGTTGGTCGTTGAGAGAATATCTGACTAGAAACTTTACTAGACTGTTCACCCTCGATTTGAACCTGGTGTGGAATTTCGATATAATGAGAGTCTATATTATTGTTATCTGATTGCTTCGTGAAAGAATGTGAGGTAGGCAATGTGGATTGTGACTTGACAACGGAATTGCTAGCTTCTTTGACAGGTATCATTTGACTCGGTGTCCATATTCAGACCAGATATGATTATACTAATTGTGAAATTCGATGTCATGCCATCCGGGAGTAAAGGGCTGGTGTTTTTGTATCTCTCGGGTTTCCAACATGTATGATTAAACACAATATCGTGATTTGGCATAGTTTGACAATCTTCAATCGGTAGATCATTCGTCATATTCACATCTTTACGAACCGCAAAACTGTAACTGACGGAGTGAATATCGTTGGATTCTTTGGATGTATCAGCAGCAAGTATGACATCAGAATTATTCTATGTGATCTTTGAGATATTTCGCAAAATCGAAGCGCTGCAATATTCACAAATAATTTTTTTATCGCACATAGTGATTGTTCGGATTCCGGAATTGAGACGGTTGTACAGACATCGCAACCCAAAGAGTCACAACAACTTTTTTATTTTTTTGTTAGTAAGTGGACTTGTAAGCGTGCAGCTGGCACTTTTTTGCCACGTTATAGTATAAATGCATTATTATTGAGTCAACGAATAATGAAAAAATAGAGGTAAAATACACATTGCCGATCAATTCAATCAGTTGAAGATCAATTCAATCAGTTGCAGATCAATTCAATCAGTTGCCGATCAATTCAATCAGTTGCAGATCAATTCAATCAGTTGCAGCTTAACACCTTAAACACAAAGGACGTTAAGGGGAGGACGTAAGAAAACAGCCACGACCGGCACCAACTATGCTCAACTGCAAGTACAGTGCTCGACACACGACTGCAGCGTCTGGACAACAATCGCATGCGACAGCAGTAAGTCTAAAGAAGACTTCCTATGAGGATTTTCGCAAACACATTAATCCGCAACCTCTCACATAAGCACATATCGACATACAACACGTCAACTCAAATTACCCCTATCGTTTCCAATGTATTTTCTTATGTATCCAATGTATTCTCAATGTTTCCAATGTATTCTCTTTTACTCACTGGTCCTGTCACCAACCATATACACTTCCCATCACATACCATCTTCACTCTCCGACACACCTCGTCCCGTCTCCCTGTCGTGTTTCTCAATAACCTACATCAATCAATCAAAATCACCTCTACCAAAGTCAACGATCTTTCCACTTATAACCTTTCAGCACATCGCTTGCCACCATTATCATGGTGGCAAGCGATGTGCCACCATGATAATGGTAGCACAACCATCATTATCCGCTATGTCTCCCGCCGTCAATCCAACTTCCTCCAAATCCTCAACTGCCAGCTCTCCTATTCTGATCTTACCCACTCACGTCACTCGTCATCTTTTACGGAAACGCTTTCCTTCTCCCGATCGTAGCGTCATCGTAAATAATATCACTTATTCAACCTCCTTATATACACAAGCACGTCTCGACCACGATGTTTCCGCCTTCAGATCCATCCTCCCGTATCTTGTTCCTGCGAATAAACCACCCTTTTTCAACAACATCTCTTCTGTTGCATTCATCTGCCTAAACAAATCTTCTCAATCTAATCCTTCTCAGCCCCTTTCCTGAAATTTGGTTTCAAGCATCGCTCTCACGCGTGCTCTGTTCTCTCCCATCAATTTAAACTCATGTCCTCTTCAAACACTCAAATTTTCCCCAATCGCACCCTTTTCGAAATCGCTCAACTCTCTTCTGTCGTCATTAATAAACGCCTTCGCGAGGAAAACAGCGAAACTGCAACGGAAATTTTCAAGTTGTCAACACCCGCTCCAAAATTCGATGGCTCTTGATTTCCTCTAGTGCCATTGGCGTGGCACTTGACATCATCGCTGTCCCCGATCGTTATGATCTCTACACTTCACTGTTTTCTCCGATCCTAGTCTATCCAATCACTTTCTCGTCACCCTTGATATCACTTCCAACCACAGCCGGCTTCACCCACCTACCATTCTACGTAGCCCTTGGAGAAATCTTGTCCTCCTCTATCTCCGCTCCGCGTTACTCAAATCGTCTCTGTCCACTCCCACAATAACATCTTACTCTCTCACGATCTTGTCTTTCTTTTCGACTCTGAACTCCCATCTACTCTCGATCTTCTCTTACCTTTCAATCCTCAGCTTCACAGTCGCTTGTACCGTACCCATGGTTTGACATTCAATGCTCACTCTCAAAGCGTCTACTCCGTCAGAGTTTTCGAGTTTATCACACTATCCCAGACTTGATAACCGCTCGCTTACTCCGTCTTTCGGTGATTCTTATCTTGCTCTTCCCCAGTCTCATCTCCACCTACTACGTACCGAATGCAACTCATTCTGATGCATAAAATCAACACTTCATAAATTTTATGTCTCTCTGGCATACTTTTAACTCAATCATTCCTCCCATTTCATCGTCTTGCAACATCAATCCTCATGATTATTCGTCATTCCTTCTGACCAAAGTATCCACTTTGTTCTCTCACAACCCTGTTTTCATCTTCTCCCTGTCTCACCTACCGAAGTCTTATATGTTCTCATGTCCTTGCCTAACAAAACCTCATCTTCCGATCCCTTGCCTACCCACATACTTAAATCCATATATTCATCGATATCCCCTTTTCTCACAACCTTGTTTAACTTGTCCATCCCCAGTCAATTCTTCCCTTCACACAGGAAATCGGCCATTGTTCGTCATCTTCTTAAAAACAATCGCTCGACCCCTCATTTCCTTCTAGCTATGGCCTCATTTCACTCCTCCCTACTCTTTCCAAGCTCTTAGAGCGCCTTATCTTAAGACAGATTAATGTTTATCTCTCTTCATCGAATATGTATCCTCTTTTCTATTCCGCTTACCGCTCTAATCACTCCACTGAAATCGCTTGCATAAAAGTTTACAACGACCTACTCATTTCTCATGGCAAGATTTTATATAGTGTGATCATCTCCCTCGACTTATCTTCCGCCTTCGACATCGTCGGCCACTCCACTCTAATGTCTTGCTTTCTTTTTGATTACGGCTTTTCTTTCTCCTCCGTAGCATGCCTTGCCTCATATCTATATGACCGTTCTTTTCGCGTCTGTTCAAATTCATCATTCTCCCCTTTCATCTCTATTTTCAGCAGTGACCCACACGGTTTAGTCTTAAATCCCCTGCCTTTCTCTTTTCTGCTTATCGATCCCTCTCCGTTTACCAAACCTTACTCTTTAACGTTATACAATACGCCAATAACATCCTCATATATGATCATGCACCCACCATCTCATACACGATATCAGAATTTCTGCCCCAACTGTATTTCTTTTATCTAAAAACGTCTCCTATTTTCATCTCATTCTAAACTCCGGCAAGACTAAAATAATGTGGATCCTCCCCTGTCAACCCTCACATATATCCTCTCCCTGTATCTTTTGCCTAATCAATCATCCCCATAGTTCACAATTTTTCTTTAGTAGGCTTCCATTTCGATGATCACATTTCCCTTAAATCCTTGGTCCGTGAAAAGGTCCGCTCGTCTAACTTAATTCTCCGTGTCATTCGCTGTATCTACCGCCTTATCGATTTCCGTTCCGGTATGTCTCTTTTTATATTGCTTCTTTTCCCTAAAATCGATTATTGCCTTAGCCTTTTCGCCAATTCTTCAAAATCCATCAGCCTTCCCCTACAACGCATCATCAGCTCCGCCGTTCGAGTGGTCCTACGTCTCCGTCGCTTTAACCTCGTATTCATATTATCCATCTCACCTCGCCCTCCACTTACATTCGCATCCAACTCCGCCTCCTCGTAACTTTTCGTTTCATCACTGTCGTCTCCCCATTGTTCATCAACCTCTTTCTCTTAAACGACACTCGCCCCATCTCTTTATCGTTGCGTTACCGTCATTTCCTATTACTCCACATTCCTAATTACTCTAACAATTACGGTCTCCGATCCTTCCTCGTCGCTGCCCTACTCGCATGAAATCAGCGCCCTCTCGACGTCTGCCGCGCTCCCTTTTTTATTACATTCAAATACCTCCTCCGTACCAACTTCTTGACACATGATTGATTATTAGTTGATTATTATCAATGTTAGTCTCCATGGATAATCACTATAAATATGTTGGGTTGAAATATAATAAAATTTTCTTGTCAAGCACTTTAGTGCATTATAATCAACTAAATGATACTAACAGTACCATTAGACTAATCAACGATAGGCATTTTAAATCATCAATCATAATGACCTTTCTAATGCTGTGTAACAATGTAAATCTACGGTTAGATCATTAATCTGAACTTGTGGTGTTTCTTAACGACATTGATGGCAAGTGTTTGTCTGTGGAAGACAATTTAGGACCACATACTTTCAACACTAAAGATTTTGTTACTAACAAAATTTACTAACAAAAATTTTAAGAGCTTAAGAACACATTTGCGATCTAATATACATACAATCAATATTTTTGAGATTAAATATTCTTGATCAGTAACTACTTACAATTAATATATAATTAATACATACAATCGTCCAGCTTTACAAGCTCATGCAAGTCCAGCTCATACAAGACTAACTAAATTGGATTAACTAACTACATTGGATTACTAACTACTTACAAAAAGAGAGAGCAAATAGAGGTCATACAATAATTACAATGTTGGACAATCAACGAGGAAATGGCAAAAAAAAATCAACAAAGAAATCAGGGCATTTAAATATCTAGATAGAGTGCGTTAACGAATATTGTGATGTATGGACGACGGTCGGTGCTTTATCTAGTAAAAAAGATACATTCAATGATAAAAAATTCTTTTGCAGTTTATGTTGTGCTGAGATGTTCAGTAAGTGTTCGTCGTCGAAACTCACATCAACGGATAATAACACAAAGACCGCAGTGACCTCTGGAAATTCAGGAGCGGTGACTGGTCGTGAATTGGATGCGCTCACTACCGATGATGCTGATGATGAGTGTCGCATAGTGTCTGGTAATTTACCGATGACATATTTATCGTCACAGAACACCTCTCCTTGTTCAAGGAACAACGTCACTATATTGCGATATATAGATTCGGCATTTGAAGATAGGTTAATACAGAACATCGCCACGGCAAGTTTATTAAGAGTACATGAGAGTTCACGTGAATCCAACGAAACTCCTGACAATTTTTCAACCGACAAAAGAATAGAGGCTGAGATTTACAAACATAGACTAACTGAATCTTCAAATAGTGGTGATTTTAATTATCAACTGAGAAAGCCTGTAACTTCATGCGATGCAAGTGTTTATGACGAGGGCAATTCCTCAGGCAGAGCAGCCAATATAAGAAAAGTAAGGATTCGGAATTACGACAGAAGTATAAATGTTATTTAGAGTTGAATTGAAGAGTCGTGTATGATCAATACTCAAGAAAGAGTTGATGAAGACGTTTATAAGTTCTGCTGACCACGCTAAGATGTTGCTTCATCGTGGTTAACATTTAAAAGATTCTACTATAAGAATACTGAGAGACATTAATTTTGATGAGCGTTTGAAATTGAGGAAGGCTCGCGAGGAGCTACAGGGTAGAATAAGCAAAGGATAGACGAATCTGTGCATAAGAAATTTTCAAGTAGTTCGATGGCGACCATCAGTACGTTGGACCCGCTTCTACCAAACTAGAGAATGGTTTTATTCTGATTCCAATTTTGATCATTTAATTGATTTTTCTGAGGTACATGATAAAACTAGTAAAGCTTTTACGTTATCAGAGATTTCGCTTTATATTGGTTACTCAAACGTTAGAAGTTTTCAATCTCAATTTCCTTTCTTGCTCGACCATATTGCTGATAATCATTATGATATATTCTGTATTTCAGAATCTTGGTTAAATAGTGACATCTCTGATAATCTGTTTAATGTTTTAGGTTATAAGTTAATAAGAGCGGATCGCTTTCGTGGTATGCGAGGTATATGAGTTGTAGCATTCGTACGACATGATCTCTCAACATCAAATATATCATATTTTTGTGATTCTGAGTGGTCATATGACTGTCTGTCTTTTACTGTTAATCATCAATTGTTAAAATTAAATTTTTGTGTTGTTTACAGATCTCCATCTTTCACTTTGATAACATATCGGCTTAAGGATTATTTATCTAATTTTTGTTCATCCCAACGATTTGTCCTTTTTAGGTAACTTCAATATTCTGAATGTAGATTGGAATATGAATGGGTATCAACCCTGCTCAGGCGTATCAAAACAATTTCGTGATTTATTTCTTGCTGACCTACTTTTAGTGAAACATTGTAGAGAACCAACTCATGTCAACGGTGCTACTCTAAATCTTGTGTTTACAAGATGTACTGGATATATCGACAGTATTGCATATTATCCTCCTCTTGGTAACAGTGATCACTGTGTTTTCTCCGTTAAATTAGTGTCCAAGATCGTTTGTAGGTCAAAATTGGGTCATCCAAAACGAAATTTGACTCGGGTGGATACCCAAAAAAGATTTATTTAACGCGGCAAATGCGTGTCAGCGCACGCTTACATGACCACAAAAAACAAATCTGTAAATCAGGTGTCGAGAAGGTGTGAACGGAGGAGGTGTTTGAATGTGATAAAGGAGGGGGCGCGGCGGACGTCGAGAGGGAGTTGATTCCAGGCGAGTAAGGCGGTGACGAGGAATGATCGGAGACCGTAGTTGTTGGATTAATTAGGAACGTGGAGTAAGAGGGTATGACGGGAACGCAGCGATAGCGAGGTATGACGAGTGTCGTCTAAAAAAGAAGGTTGATGAACAATGGGAAGCCGGCAGCGATGAGATGAAAAGTAACGAGAAGAAGGCGGAGTTTGATGCGGATGTGGATGGTGGGCCAGGAGAGTTGGGCAAAATATGTGGATGTGTGGTCGAAGCGACGGAGACGAAAGAGCACTCGAACGGCGGTGTTGATTATTCGTTGTAGGCGTAGGATTATGGACTTTGGAAAATTGGCGAAAATGCTAAGGCAGTAATTGATTTTAAGGAAGAGAAGCGATGAAAGAAGAGACATACAAGAACGGAAGTCGATAAGGGGGCGGATACGGCGGATGTCACGGATAATTAAGTTAGATGAGCGGATCTTGTCACGGACGAAGGGTTTAAGGGAAATGTGATCGTCAAAATGGAAGCCTAAGAAAGTGAGACTGTGGTTTATAGGGATTATCGATAAGGCAAAAGATACAGTGGGAGGAGATATGTTTGGTTTACGGGGAAGTATTCACATTATTTTGGACTTGTCGGGGTTTAGAACTATATGGAGATTGGAGAGACGTTTGAAGATAGAAGAAAGACAGTTCGAGGCAGAAATGCCGATATCGTGTATGCGATGTGCGGGTGCATGAGCATAGATGAGGACGTCATCGGCGTATAGCATGACGTTATAGGAGTAAAGTTTGATATACGGAGAGAGATCGCCAAGCAGAAGAGAGAAAAGCAGGGGACCTAGGACTGAACCTTGTGGGACCCTGCAAAAAATAGGGATGGGAGTTAAGGATAATGAATTAGAACAGACGCGAAAGGAACGGTCGGATAGATATGAGGCAAACCACGCTGCGGAGGAGGAAGAAAAGACGTAATCATAGCGAGGACGAGAAAGGAGGAGGGACTGGTCGACAATGTCGAAGTCGGAGGAACGGTTGAGGGATATGAGAACACTATATAGAGCCTTGTATCGAGAAATGAGTAAGTCCTTTTAAACTTTCATGCAGGCGATTTCTGTGGAGTGTTTTGAGCGGAAAGCGGATTGGAAAGGAGGGTACAAATTGGATGAGGAGAGATAAGCGCTGATCTGTATTAGGATGATGAGTTCTAAGAGCATAGAAAGAGTAGGTAGTAGTGAAATGGGGCGATAGCTAGAAGGAAGGGAGGGGTCAAGCTATTGTTCCTGAACAATCGCTTGACTACTTCTTGACAACTTCATTCTGGCCAACTTTTTGTAGTTTTAGTTGGCCAGAATGTTGATGAACCGGAAGGACTCGGTGGAAGATTGGCGGTCGAAGCGGATGTGAATATGTTTATTCTACTGAGTCTGAAATTGCTGAAAGCCTGGTGGACAGCTTCCATTCTCCATCGACTATTGTTTCGGATATTTACTCTTTAAGATGTATCCCATTCACAATATTACTCAGAATCTCGTTAAGCCAATCAATGCATCTGAAGTATTGCTCCTAATCACTAGGCTTGATCGATTTGGTTCTCCTGGTCCAGATGATATGTCGTAAGGTTGAATCTGTCGTAAGTAGTCAAAATTGAAATGGCAAGACGCCCCGCATGAGGTAGAAAATTTATTGAATTTTCGATTCCAGTTTGGAATCATCATCAGAAATTTTAAGTATTTAACAATCAAGACAATTTTAAAATTGTCTTGATTGTTAAATACTTAAAATTTCTGATGATGATTCCAAACTGGAATCGAAAATTCAATAAATTTTCTACCTCATGCGGGGCGTCTTGCCATTTCAATTTTGATCATTTAACATTGACCCCGAGCACCTTCCGTTTCCATGGTCGTAAGTAGTGTTTTAACTCATATGTTTTCATTTAGCCTGATCAATTCGTGGATTCGTACGTTTAAGGTAAGAGTTGGTGAGTCTTTATCTGCAGAAAGAAGTATGTCGACATGTGTCCCTCAGGGTTATGCACTCGGATCTTTATTATTCATCACGTTCCTTAACGATTTACTCTTACGTATTGAGAACACTCGATACTTCTAGATTTTTCGAAAGCCTTTGATCGTGTTCCACATAAAGGTCTTGTGTCACTCTTAATTCACTACGGCGTCCGTCGTGCAATCTGCTCTTGGATTGAAAATTTTCTTTCATTGCGTACGTTTAAGGTAAGAGTTGGTGAGTCTTTATCTGCAGAAAGAAGTATGTCGACAGGTGTCCCTCAGGGTTCTGCATTAGGTCCTCTATTATTCATCACGTTCCTTAACGATTTACTCTTACGTATTGAGAACTCTCACTTGGCATTCGCTGATGATCTTAAAATTTGGACTACTATACGAGATATTGATGACTGTAATTCTTTACAGGCAGACTTGGATCGCGTTCATGATTGGTGCCGCTCTACTGGATTACATCTTAACGTTGATAAGTGTATACTTATGAGGATGGGTAAAAAATCCAGTAATTTTACATATCATATCGGAGATGTTCTTCTCACTGAAGTATCACATCATAGGGATTTAGGAATTATCATGCAGGCATCATTAAAAACTAAACTTAATAGTGAAAGAGCAATAAAAAGCGCTACTCGTGCACTATATATTGTAAAGAACTCATTCCTTAAGATTACCACTAATGTCTTTAGAAATTTGTTTAACACGTTGGTTCGTCCGCATTTAGAGTACGCAATTAAGGCTTTTTTCCCGGTCACCAAACAAGAAAGGACAGATATAGAGTCAGTCCTAAGGCGAGGTTCTCGTTTATGTTCGAATGCGAGATTGGATTACGCATCTCGATTAGATTTGCTAAGAATTCAACCGATGTCATCACGATTTTTATTTCTTGATTTGATAGGAATGTATGCACTTGTACACCGGTTAGACGGTTATCCGAGTGGTTCGATCACATTACGTTCATCGATTTTGAGAGGTCACAGCAAAACTGTCTATAAAACAAGACATGGTAGCTATTCAAAATGCTGGATAATGTTGCACAGGGTACTTAATATGTGGAATTCTTTGCCTGAGGAAATTGCTTCCGCCCGGAGTCTGCATTTGTTCAAAAAATTATTAAAGACATGGATCATTAAGAAGACGAGAAACGAGTCATGGACATATTTGCAGTGATTTTTATTTTTATTTTGCTTGTTGACTTCTTTTTCTTCATTTCTTATATTTTAGTTTTATCATTTTTAACTGTGATCAGGCAAAATAGCCTTATGGCTTAGCCTTTTTTAAAAGAAAATAATTTATTACAAAATTACATTTTGCAGGATTCCCTGAAAAGGGTAGAATTGGATTATAATTTTACTTTTTTATAATAACGGTTTTACGCGGTCATGTGTGAAATAATCGGCATTGCTGATTTCAGTACATGATTGGCTTTCCCCTTGTTGAATATGGAGATCGTAGACAAGCAGAGGCGGCCCGAACCAGTTCAAACGAGATTCTTTTCTTCTCAGCGAGAGAGATTCCGCATATTTGCCTTCCAAACTGCTGGAGTTTTCTGCGATTCGTGATGCCAATCTTTTCAAAACAAGAAATGCGTCCTTACCAAAGCCCCGGATGTCAAAAACACTAGTGGTACAAACTTTGCACGTTCGAATATCTCCACCCGTTCGCTGTATTTGGCTCTTTCCTTTTCTCATTTCACTCAAAGGCGGAATTGGTACTCTTACTGGCAGTCAATTGAGCAAGTATTGAAAATATATTTACGTCAAAAAACGTACGCTCAAATCGACTGCACTCGAGACCAGAGCACACTATATCCAGACGGGCTTTGTCGTTCCGAGTGGTAGTTGAAGCTTCGAACTCTATTTCGGCTTGACGGGCGAAATGTAGGGTATATCCCAACACCCGAACATACTCCAGAAAGCTCGTTTGCGATAATGTTTCTGATTGCATCGTGGTGAATCGATTGTAAACCTCCACGTTTACATGCCAAGACATGGGTCAGGTTTTGGGAGGCTCCACATATAATATTGATTTCATTTAACCGATCTGGAGTCCACACATATCGTGTGCATAGCCCATCTCTGAACTGGGTTGCAGTTAATCGAAACTGTTGGTTGACGAGGGGCAATGAACTCAGCCATCCAGATGATCCTTTTCTTGATGCATGTGATTTTTTTCCTGGAAAACATTTCTGTCACTCTGAAATGATGTTTGACTCAAACGATTACTCATCAAAAAATTTACTCGTAAAAATTTTCTTGATTACATACACTAATTACACTTAAACACACACCTAAACAACATCGACGACAACCATTGAAATACATTCTTACAAGTTTATGGGAGGACGTAAGAAAACAACTAAGACCGACACCAACTATGGACAACTGCAAGTACAGTGCTCGATACACGACTGCAGCGTCTGGACAACAATCACCTGCGACAAGAATAAGGCTAAAGAAGACATCGTATGTGGTTTTTGAGCAAACAAACTAATCTGCAACCTTTCCAATAAGCACATATCAACATCTAACATGTCAATTCAAACTACCCTCGTCGTTTCTAATGTCCTTTCTCCACCCACCGACTCTGCCACCATATAAACTTCCCATTCCATGTCATCTTCACTCCCCGACACCCCACGTCCCGTCCTTCCCGTCTCGTTTCTCAATAACTTGCATCCATCAATCAAAATCACCTCCACCAACCTCCACTATCCTTCCACTCATAACCTTTCCTCACATCGCTTGCCACCCTCTTTATTATCATTATCCTCTATGTCTCCCGTCGTCAAACCAAATCCCTCCAAATCATCAATTGACAGCTCTTCTATCGTGATCTCACCTACTCACGTCAGTCGTCCTCCTTTACGGAAGCGCTTTGCTTCTCGCGATCGTTGCGTCATTGTTACTAATATCACGCCTTCAAACTCCTTATCTCCACAAGCACGTCTGGACCACGATGTTTCCGCCTTCAGATCCATCCTCTCGTCTATTGTTCCTGCGGATAAACCATCCTTTTTCAAGGACATTTCTCCTGTCGCATTCATCCGTCTAAACAAATCTTCTCAATCTAATCCTTCCCAGCCCCCTCTCCTAAAAATTGTTTTCAAGCATTGCTCTCACGCGTCTTCTGTCCTCTCTCAACGATTTAAACTCATGTCATCTTCAACCACTCGAATTTTCCTCGATCGCGCCCCTTCTGAAATCGCCCTCGGTCTCCTCAACACTAGATCTATTGTCAATAAATACGATTTCATCCTCAACCTATTCACAAAGCAATCCATCGATCTCTTCTGCCTCACCGAATCCTGGCACTTAGATTCCGACGAGCTTTCCATTCGCCGTCTGCTCTCTGCCGGTTGCTCTCTAGTCGAATCCGCCCGCTCCCTCAGCTCATGCTCTTCTAAATTCTCTAATCATGGCGGCATCGTTCCATTCGCGCGTCACCCCGCGTCTCTTCGCAAAATCAATTCCCCTTTTCAGTCCTTGCTCTTTTGAATTGCTCACTTGTCGTTATTCTAACCCGATCACTCTAGATCTCGCCAATGTATACCGTCCTGGTTCATCAGCTCCTACAGCCTTATTTTTTATCGAACTCGCTGACCTCCTTTCTCATTGTTCTTTGTCCTCAATCCCTTCACTCGTTCTAGGCGACTTCAATATCCGCCTAGACCGCCCCTCTTCCACGGATTCCATCCGGTTCATCAACAATCTATCCAACTACAATTACAAACTAATCTCCACTGCCCTCCTCACACATATACTTGGTGGGGCAATCGACATCATCGCTGTACCTGATCATTTTGCTGCCTACACCTCACTGTCCGTGTCTGATCCTGGTCAATCCGATCACTTTCTTATCATCCTAGATCTCACTCACAACCACACCCCTCCTCACACACCTACAATCCTACGTCGCCCTTGGAGAAATCTTGACCTCTCCCTTCTCCGCTCTGCCTTACTCAAATCGTCTCTATCATTACCCACAATAACATATTCATCTCCTCACGATCTCGCCTTTCTTTTCGACTCTGAACTCACATCCACTCTCGATATTCTCTTGCCCTTCAAATCTCACCCACACCGTCGCTTGCACCGTGCCCCATGGTTTGACATCCAATGCCTACTCTCAAAGCGTCGACTCCGTCATGCTTTTCGAGTCTATCACCGCTCTCTCAGACGCGATTTCCGCTCGATCACTCCGTCTTTCCGTGATTCCTATCTTGCTCTTCGCCGGTCTCATCTCCACCTACTACGTACCAAATGCAACTCCTTCTGGCAGCATAAAATCATCACTTCATTCAACTCTAAGACTCTCTGGCATACTTTTAACTCAATCCTGGCTTGTTCCTCTTCCCCGCGCAACATCAATGCTAATGATTATTCGTCATTTCTCCAGACTAAAGTATCCACGCTGCTCTCTCACACCCGGTCTCCATCCTATCCCACTCTGCCAGTCTACACTCATCCTTCCGGAACTCTTTCATCTTCTCCCTGTCTAACCTACAGAAGTATCATCTGTCCTTATGTCCTTACCCAACAAAACCTCACCTGCCGATCCCCTGCCTACTCACATATTAAAATCTATATGCTCATCGATATTCCCATTTCTCACAGCCTTGTTTAACTCGTCCATCCGCAGTCGTATCTTCCCTTCACACTGGAAATCCGCAATCGTTCGTCCCATCCTTAAGAAACAATCGCTCGACTCCTCCCTTCCTTCTAGCTATCGCCCCATTTCACTACTCCCTACTTTTCTAAGCTCTTAGAACGCCTCATCTTCATACAGATCAACGCTTATCTCTCCTCATCCAATCTGTACCCTCCTTTCCAATCCGCTTTCCGCTCTAATCACTCCACAGAAATCGTCTGCATGAAAGTTTACAACAACTTACTCATTTCTCGATACAAGGCTCTATATAGTGTTCTCATCTCCCTCAACCGTTCCTCCGCCTTCGACATTGTCGACCACTCCGTCCTCATTTCTCGCCTTCGTTATGATTACGGTTTTTCTTCCTCCTCCGTAGCATGGTTTGCCTCATATCTATCCGACCGTTCCTTTCGCGTCTGTTCTAATTCATTATCCTTAACTCCCATCCCTATTTTTTGCAAGGTCCCACAAGTTTCAGTCCTAGGTCCCCTGCTTTTCTCTCTTCTGCTTGGCGATCTCTCTCCGTATATCAAACTTTACTCCTATAACGTCATGCTATACGCCGATGACGTCCTCATCTATGCTCATGCACCCGCACATCGCATACACGATATCGGCATTTCTGCCTCGAACTGTCTTTCTTCTATCTTCAAACGTCTCTCCAATCTCCATATAGTTCTAAACCCCGACAAGTCCAAAATAATGTGAATCCTTCCCCGTAAACCAAAGATATCTCCTCCCACTGTATCTTTTGCCTTATCGATAATCCCTATAAACCACAGTCTCACTTTCGTAGGCTTCCATTTTGATGATCACATTTCCCTTAAACCCTTCGTCCGTGACAAGGTCCGCTCATCTAACTTAATTCTCCGTGACATCCGCCGTATCCGCCCTCTTATCGACTTCCGTTCTTGTATGTCTCTTCTTTCATCGCTTCTCTTCCTTAAAATCAATTACTGCCTTAGCATTTTCGCCAATTTTCCAAAATCCATCATCCTACCCCTACAACGAATAATCAAAACCGCCGTTCGAGTGCTCTTTCGTCTCCGTCGCTTCGACCACACATCCACATATTTTGCCCAACTCTCCTGGCCCACCATCCACATCCGCATCAAACTCCGCCTTCTTCTCGTTACTTTTCATCTCATCGCTGCCGGCTTCCCATTGTTCATCAACCTTCTTTTTTAGACGACACTCGCCATACCTCGCTATCGCTGCGTTCCAGTCATACCATCTTACTCCACGTTCCTAATTAATCCAACAACTACGGTCTCCGATCATTCCTCGTCACCGCCTTACTCGCCTGGAATCAACTCCCTCTCGACGTCCGCCGCGCCCCCTCCTTTATCACATTCAAACACCTCCTCCGTTCACACCTTCTCGACACCTGATTTACAGATTTGTTTTTTTGTGGTCATGTAAGCGTGCGCTGACACGCATTTGCCACGTTAAAATAAATCTTTTTTTTCATCACATTCCAACGTTCGTTCGCAAGTCCTTTTAATGTCCTTGCATGTAACTCCCGTAAATCTACTCAAATTAGGTAAGACTTGTAAGTATCACTGATGGTCCTAGAAGAGATGTATGTTATATTTACAGGGACTGTTGGGTCTATAATTTCCATTCCTCCCAAACCAAGTGAGCATGTCACTACTCTGATCTGCTCTTCTTTCAAAACTTGATTCGTTATTGAGGGAATCAAGCGATTGATAAGGGTACTTTGGAGAGGCGTTAGGTCTGATGGCATGCAATCAACTGTCCTCGTGAAGTGCGACCATTTAAATTAAACTGATTTTGTCAAACCAGTATATGCTGCCTGAGGATCATAATCCGCAATAGTTGCCAATATGTGACAGATCTCAGACCATTTTTCAGATGCCCTCTTTGTGGCTGACGATATGTAAGTGTCCGTTCCGATGGGAACTCCTAAGATCGTAATGCCTTCGATTAAGAAATGGATTTGATATGACGGGAAGTCCGTAGGACTTAATAAGCTCCGTGAAAATAATTGCGTCTTAGATGCGTTCACATGGTATCCATATTTTGGGCCGAACTCATGTGAAATATTCCATTTTGTATGTAAATCTTGGAGTCGGCCAACAAAATTTGCATCATCTGCAAACCATCTCTGTGTTACGTCAGGAACTGCGTTCTGAATAGTCGAAATGAGTGTCAATGTATCCATTGCAAATGCAGCCATCGCAAAGGGATCACCCTGTGTAAAACCCTCCGTGCTGTAGATACTAACTCAACCCAGTACGAGTTGAGTTGGGAAAGCGTATAGATTCCAAAGCACAGTAGCTCACGAGGGAGCAATAAAATACATGTTATATAGCGCTGCTCCACTATTGACTGCGTTGAAACTAAGCCATGTAAGAATAATAATAGTGGGTTAGTATCGAACATTAGTATTGAGCTTTGTACCAAGCGTATATATCGGGCATTAGAATCAAGTCATAGTATCTACGAAGATTTATGGAGAAGGATGATACCTTTTTTGTTGTTGTTATGAACATCGAATAAATTTATTAAGATAACTGTTCAAATCCCTTGAGATGAGACTATTTCTTTTATCTAAATAAAAAAAATCATAAAAGTGTACAACGACTTACTCATTTCTCGAGACAAGGCTCTATATAGTGTTCTCATCTCCCTCGACCTCTCCTCCGCATTCGACATTGTCGACCACTCCGTCCTCCTTTCTCGCCTTCGTTATGATTACGGCTTTTCTTCCTCCTCCGTAGCATGGTTTGCCTCATATCTATCCGACCGTTCCTTTCGCGTCTGTTCTAATTCATCATCCTCCCCTCCCATCCCTATTTTTTGCGGGGTCCCACAAGGTTCAGTCCTAGGTCCCCTGCTTTTCTCTCTTCTGCTTGGCGATCTATTTCCGTTTATCAAACCTTACTCCTTTAAGGTCATGTAATACGCCGATGACATTCTAATCTATGCTCATGCACCCGCACATCGCATACACGATATCGGCATTTCTGCCTCCAACCGTCTTTCTTCTATCTACAAAGGCACTCCAATCTCCATCTCGTTCTAAACCCCGAAAAGTCCAAAATAATGTGGATCCCCCCCGCAAACCAAACATATCTCCTTTCACTGTATATTTTGCCTCATCAATCATCTCCATAGTCCACAATCTCACTTACTTAGGCTTCCATTTTGATGATCACCTTTCCCTTAAACCCTTCGTCCGTGACAAGGTCCGCTCATCTAACTTAATTCTCCGTGACATCCGCTGTATCCGCCCCCTTATCGACTTCCGCTCTTGTATGTCTCTTCTTTCATCGCTTCTTTTCCCTAAAATCGATTACTGCCTTAGCCTTTTCGCCAATTCTCCAAAATCCATCATCCTACCCTACAACGAATAATCAACACCGCCGTTCGAGTGCTCTTTCGTCTCCGTCGCTTCGACCACACATCCACATATTTTGCCCAACTCTCCTGGCCCACCATCCACATCCGCATCAAACTCCGCCTTCTTCTCGTTACTTTTCATCTCATCGCTGCCGGCTTCCCATTGTTCATCAACCTTCTTTTTTAGACGACACTCGCCATACCTCGCTATCGCTTCGTTCCTGTCATACCTTCTTACTCCACGTTCCTAATTACTCCAACAACTACGGTCTCCGATCCTTCCTCGTCGTCGCCTCACTCGCCTGGAATCAACTCCCTCTCGACGTCCGCCGCGCCCCCTCCTTTATCATATTCAAACACCTCCTCCGTTCACACCTTCTCGACACCTGATTCACAGTCTTGTTTTGTTGTGGTCATGTAAGCGTGCGCTGGCACGCATTTGCCACGTTAAAATAAATCCTTTTTTAAAGAGATATCGTGAGGTTATTGTTCTCCGTTAGAACCTAAATTAAACGGCCAAGCTGCAAAATATACGGGAATTTTGCAAGTAAGATGTAATGTTTTGGCATCATCACTAACAGCAACACCACTTCTCATTTTACGGTGTCTATTTGATTTTTAGCAGCAATATCAGGAGTTAAAATATCATGTTTGTATATGCCAGGATGAAACACAATTCAGTAATATTCGCGTATTTTCGAGATGCTTGTACATAATTTGCCAAGCTAGTGATATGTGCTACGACCATTGATGCCTTTTTCATGTCTTATTTTCTCTTGTAATTTTATGTTGGAAACTCAATCCGTCATGTACATTCTTAAGAGTTAGCTCGGTTGTCACTGTTTGACAGATTTCAATGAGCTGTTTCGCTAAAATATTCTGAATTGCATTTTGGCGAATAATTGATAAATCTTTATCAGTTATTGACAAATCTTCAATGACACTACAGCATTTCTGATTGAGAGTATTCCGCACACATTGATAATGTAACAAGTGTAGTATCAAACATATCGGCACATATCGCATCGGTGAATTCAGTGAGTCTCATGCGAAATGTTTAGTGCCCATTGTTATTTGGATCCACTACTTGTTGGCCTCGTGGATTTACGTTAAATCTGATTCAACTATACCGTTGTATAGTTTGATACGTTCAACTTGTTTTCTTTATAATTGATAAATCTTTATCAATTATTGATAAATCTTCTATATTACACTACAGCATTTCTAACCGAGAGTATTCCATATAAATAAATAAAGACTTTGTTAACTAACACAGAAACACATCAAAAAATAAAATAAAATAGTATAAGACACAATCCGAGTTTAGACAATATCTTCTTTGCATCTTCTTCTTTGTCTTCCCTGCACTTACGGCCTCAAATCCAAAGGGATCTGATCCCCCAACCGATCCAACACGCCGACTTCCGACTAAACCACCCAGGGTCTTTCACCCCCCGAATAGTCCAGTCGGCACGGACTATGCTGGGTAAACGAGAGACGAGGAGCTTAAGAAACCTTAGCCTTTGCTCTGGGGGACGTCCCCTCGAAAAGAAGACTAATCCCGAAATAGCCCAGGTGCCCCAAAGGCGCACCTGAGTTTTTTCTTTCAATGACATATGCTGGGCCCGTTTCAGAGCCCATCTAGCTTTCTTCAGGATACGTTTAAGTCTATCCAGGTCAGCTTTCGTCTACTAGTTCACGCAAACGATGAACCCCATGTATTTTACTCGACTTGTAATGACAGGGAGTGGTTGATTAATCAAAATGTAATTGAGGGCAGATAGTGCTAATCTCTTAAGCTTTTGCTTTGTTGCAGGGGCGCCATGAAAGACGACTACCTGCCATTTTGCGGAGTTTAAAATAAGATTGGACTTGGGTAACTGGTCTTTTAATCTTAAAAAGAAACGGCTGATGTCCGAGACTATGTCTTTGCACCTGCGTCGAGAAAACAGGGCTGTGGTATCATCAGCATATACCACTAGTCGTTGTTCGCGTTTAAATATTTTAAGGAGTTCAATCTATGCAGCAAGATATAAGATAGGAGAAAGTGGGGAACCTTGAGGCACACCCGTAATAGGGTAGAACTGGCGCGCATCAGGGTCATCATCATAGTAAAATCGCTTGGTGTACAGCAGTATCTCCACCCTGTTAACAATTCTCGCAGGCAACCCGAGGGACCTTAGAGAAGATATCACAAAGGAAATGGAGATACGGTCAAATGCAGCAGAAAAGTCGACGAAAACAGTCACAACTAAACGATAGCTATTCTCCCGACAAAACTGTTCCACTTCACCTACTGCTGAATGGACCGAGCGACCTTTAACGAACCTATGAAAACCAGGAGGGATCAAATTACGCCTACTCAGATAGTCGCGAATTTTACACGCAAGCGCTTTATCGTAAATCGACACGAGGGCATTTTGAATCGAAATGGGTCGCAGATCTTTAGGGCATGAGCAGGATTTTTTCTTAGGAATAAAAACACGCTTACTAATATTGATGCCTGCTACATCGGATGGGGAAGCTAAAAGCATGGCGACGGCCACCTCTCTCTTCTCTGATCAGCTGTCAAAAGCTGACAGACCCGAGAATAAAGTGAAGCGACGGATTTGGAGGTGCCCGGGAGTGGACCTAATGAGTTAAGGATATCCGTAACAGATAGATCCCTACTCCTGAAGTTACACCAAGGCGGGATTGGTTGAGGTGATTGAGTGGCTCCATAGTTGTGTAGGACTAGTCTCTTCCAAAACTTGTCAAGGCCTACATTCCCTATCAAACCCAATGCGCTATCCTTCCAGCAAAAAACTTCTTTTTGAAAATCTTCTAAAAGGAAGACTGAGAAGATTTAAGGCGAGCGATATTCGTCATATCCCTTCTCAGCTGGAACCTATATCTAGTGCCCCAGTATTCATTCGAGAGGGCATGTTTGGCGGAAGCAGAGAGATTAGAGAGGTTAAGCAATTTCGCTAGGACCTTGAGTTTCGTCTGAGTAGGATTGTATATACGACCTTTATAGGTAGTCGATAAAATCGCAGTAGCTTGCGAAAAGAGGTAGGTATTAAATTCGGTCAGACTTTCATTTCCTATTCGGGGAAAGAGTTGGATAGCCGCTTGAAAGAAGGCCACTCTGATTGGATCAAAGTGAAATTTCCTTAGAAGCAACATATCTTCCTCAATTCTCCAACAAATTAGGTCATGAGAGGTGGACAATTGCTGGCGCGACTGCTCCGTGCAGAGGGGTTTTAACAACCACCTCGAGTGAAGCAGTAAAATGTCGAGGATATAATTTGTTGATGTGCAATGAAAGGTCGGGGCAGGTGGTTTGTGAATAAAGTAATCGTTCCTAGCTCTGCGAAGTGCTGCATTGATCCAACGACCAGTTCTGTCGTTGAAGTCCCCCAGTATCATGTCATAACCGCTGTCAATAATACCATCCAGAAGGTTACGGTTCTTGTGAATCTCCCCTGGACGAATATAGACATTGGCTAGACTGAAGCGTTTACCGTTCTTACTAAGTGAAACTACCAAGCAAGACAGGGCTGGACATGTGTAGTTTAGCAAGAGGGATGACCTTAAGGAGCACTTAACTAAGGTCAAGAGTCCTTGAGATGAAGAGGAGTGAGGTGGGATTATGTACGGAATATAGTGGGAATAGATATGCTTTGGAATAAATCGAGTAATGTCCTGTGGGAGACGGATATATCGCGTCTCCTGAAAGACTATAACATCTGCATCTCTACCAGATAGAAGTCTAAGGGCAGAAGCACCTCCCGACTTCCACTGAAGGATATTCAGTGAAAAAGGCTCACGAGTACTCTGCATTGTGATGGATTATTTGGATAGGGGATTGCCAGCCTAGACAGATCTGGGAGCAGGAAGGTTTCCCTTCCTACTGCTAGCCCCATCTAGGTTTGGCCCTTGCTCCTGGGCAGTATCATCATTTCTCCATTGTTTCTGCCTGATCAACTTTTTAATCTTTATTGGGGGACGGCGTGAGCAGAGGCCCCTTTTTGTTCGAGGTCTTGAGTGAAGAAACAGGATTCTGGATTCACGAATAGATTTGAAATAGTGGCCGCTATCAACGCTTGGACCTCTCTTTGAAACGAAACCAAACGCTGATCCATAATCGACAACAGCTCGCTGTCGGACATCCTGGTTGCTGCCTGAGTAAAAGAATCAGGTGCCGGCCTAGACGGCTTGGAGGGTTTGATGAATAGAGGCTGATATTTCTTGAAATGCTCGCATTTTCTACTCCACGCGGGATGCGCCCCTCCGCAGTTGGAGCAGGCCAGATTATTTGTGCATGGAAGCGAGGACTCGGCGGAGGGGCAATCTTCATTACCACATTTCCCACAGCGCTGGACCGCACTGCAGCTGGAGGTCCAGTGCCCCCATTTGTGACACCTGCTACAGTGCGGGTAGGTGTATTCTTCCTTGCCAACCACTCTAAATTTGAGGTTAAAGCCCATAAAGGGGTTGCAGGGGGATTTTTCCAAGAGTTCAGCCTGCCCTATGACGGCGGAGCAGTATCCAACATTAATTGGTAGACCGTTCCTCCCCAACAGGGGACGTACGTTTTTTATCTTGTAAGTCTTACTAATAAGATGGATGTCTTCTTCCTTCATCTGTGTAGGAAGATTACTTATTTTAAGTGAGGCCATAATAGGTTTCCTCTCAAATTCAGCAATGTCGCAGAAGTTAGCGACGAAGTACCTCTCAAAGCTCTCCAGGATGTCCTGGGTAGCAAAGGAAATTTTTATGCTGGTGTTAAAATATCTAACTGAGTTGTAGACTACACGGTTTTTCATACTATGTGCAAACTCTCTTAGAAATTTGTTGTATAGGACATGTCTTTCTAAAGGCTTTTTTAAAATTATTATCCCCAAATTTGGAATCTTAGGGATCGGGAAAGTAATTCCCCAAAATTCTCATCAATATAAGAAGAGCCACTAACCTTGTTGTCTTGAATTGCCGAAATTTCCATAGCAGTATTGTCCATTTTCGTTGAAACAACAGGATTCTTTGATCGTCCGTCACTGTGCAAACTCAACATTTTTCAAGAGTATTCCGCACTCATTGATAATTTAACAAGTGTAGTATCAAACATATCGGCACATATCGCATCGGTGAATTCAGTGAGTCTTATGTGAAATGTTTAGTGCCCATTGCCATTTGATCCACTACTTGTCGGCATCATTGATTTACGTGAAAGAGTATTCCGCACACATTGATAATGTAACAAGTGTAGCACCTACCCGCACTGTAGCAGGTGTCACACATGGGGGCACTGGACCTCCAGCTGCATACGTTCAACTTGTTTCCTATATTTTAAGATATTCTTAGACGTCATTTTCTGTATGTCTATCAATTCACTTTTTAAATAACTTGCTCGGCCAATGAACAATAACTTGTTCATTTTATCAGTTCGGACAACAAAGTTTTAAGGATCGTAGCACTTTGCAGCTTAAATTATGCTGGATTGTATGATGTGTTTAGCAAGATCTGCATACATTTTAACTGAAATGATTTTGTAGGAATTACTGTGTGAAGATCGATTCAAGCTGTTTCAGCTAAGCGTTTAAAATGCATATCCCAAGTGTAAATTTGTCCTTCATTGACATTAAATTCTTTTAATTTATCTTTGAATGTTACATTTTATCTAGAATATTTATTACTTTCTAGTAAATTGATGTATATATGTGAATACTGCCGCAACACCCTGGATTTTATCAATTGCCATATTTGTGTCCTACTCTGTGGACATGTACTACACAAATCTTGTTTGGATAAACTTAAAGATCTCGAAACTTCTGCTGAATGCCCAGCCTGTCAAATTTCGATTGATTTTACAAAGGTTATCAGGTAAACAGTTTGTTTTTTACTAAAATAAGAAATCAATAAGATTAGAAAGCTTTATCTAAAGAACGACCTGATAGATAGTAGTCTTGATAATCGTGAGTCTTTACTCAAACTTATATTACAGGAATTAGTTCAAATAGAAGAAATTTCGGACAAATTATTCAAGGTAAGTTAATTTTCACATCATTATTTTTTTTTGACAAAAAAGCCAAAAAAAAACAACGATATCAGTTTCGTTATACTAAAATTATGGATTCTACTTAGCGCTAGTATTTGCGCTAAGTAGAATCGTATTATTATTGTTATTATTATTGTTAATTATTATTGACCTAAAAAAATTTGGTTTCTTATAAACATACAAAAAGTTTGAGATCTTAAGTAAATAAGAAGTAAATAAGACCTTAAGTAAATAAGACATTAAAAAAGTTTGAGATCTAAAGTAAATACATTTAAACTATCTTGGTACCCATTAACTACTTACAATCGACTTTCCAGCAGTCATCCCGAGATACAAGGGCTCTGACTAGTGTGCATATTATTGACGGAGCCCCGTAAGGACTAGCTCGGACGAAGTAATAACGAAGGGTATGACGAAAGGACGTCCAATCAACACTGTAAGATGTTGTACTTGCAACGGGCAAGCGGCTAAGTGCAAAAAGTGCAAATGTGCCAAGAGTAAAGTTCCTTGCTCAAATTGCGCAGCTCCAAACTGTAGTAATCATCAGCACATTCAAGTAAAATCGATAATAAATGTGCATGATAGTGAAAATCACGTTCACGCAGTTAGTGACAATGTTGAGAACCAGACAGGTCATACTGCTCGGGATGCGATACGTCGTTTACCTTGGTATATGGAAACATTCTATGAAATTATTCACTGGGTTCCAAACTTGATGACTCTGCCTAGATGTAACGCTACTAAAGATTTTATTGCAACCTTAACTTCACACATCAAATCGTTTAACGAAAATTCTAAAGAATGTGATTCCATCTTACACCTCTCTTCGGTATATTGCCAGCTGATTCTGCAGCAGATTCCTTCGCGACGAATTAGTGATCGTCGGAAAACCTTAGAACGACGTATAATAATGTGGAATGAAAAAAAGTATGACCAACTAATTTCAGAAGCTCGATTTCTTCAAAAGCAGAGATCAATGAATCGTAAGAAAAACCATCAAAAAGGATTTTTAATGGACATTCAGAAATTGGTGCAATACAGTAAAATTGGAGAAGCAGCTCGGCTTTTAAAATCAGGCGGACAAAAATCCGGGATACATGAGATTGATAGTTTTTTGGACGGCAAAACAGTGCTCACACGTCTTCAAGAATTACATCCTCGAGCAACGGATGCAGATGGAGAGTATATTTTATTGACACCTCTGAAACATGTAATCCAACATCAAGTAATTTACATGAATTTAAGTCCAGAAGATATTATAAAAGCGGCTAAAAAATCAAATGGAAGTGCAGGACCATCCGGTATGGATGCGCAAATGTGGAGATATCTACTAACAGGTTTTGGTCAAGAATCATACAGATTGGCGAATGTGCTCGCAATGTTTGCAATAAAAATTGCAACCGAAAGATTAAATCCTAACAGCTTGGAAGCATATCTAGCATGTCGGTTGGTTCCTCTTGACAAATCTCCTGGAATACGCCCTATCGGTATAGGGGAAGTTATGAGACGCATAGTAGCCAGGGCACAGCTAAAATATATTAAACCAACATTGATGGAGGTAGCTGGGGCAGTACAAATGTGTGCTGGTCAGAAATGTGGGACCGATACTATTATTCATAATGCAAGAGATATACTTGAAAGTAACAGTGAATATTGCATATTAACTGTAGATGCCAACAACGCTTTCAATTGTATAAATCGGGATTTGTTGCTCAAAAACATAAACGCGATTTGTCCTGCCATGACGACACTCTTGATCAATACTTACTCGAAGTCATCACTGCTAATTGTTGCTGAGGAGACAATTCTATCTGAAGAAGGGGTAACACAAGGAGACCCCTTGGCTATGGCAAAAATACCTGGTGTCACCCAACTTTGGTACGCAGATGATGCAACTTTTATTGGCCGTGCGCATGAGTTGTCTCAAGTATGGGATCTATTAAAAGTGATTGGTAAAAGCTTCGGATTTCACATAAATGCTTCAAAATGCTGTTTTTTAAACAAGAACGAAACGATGACAAATGAAGCCAAATATCTTATGCAAGAAGGAGTCAAAGTGGTTAAAAATGGTATCAAGGTCTTGGGAGGATTTATCGGATGTGATGCATATCGTGAGTGTCAAGTCATAAGTTCAATTAACTCCTGGCGAGTACAGATACAGCATCTTTGTGATTTAGCAGACTTGGATCCATATGCTGCTTATATATTGCTAACACGAACGATTCAGTTTCAATGGACACATCTGGTGCGCACTACAAAAGTAAGTTCATCATGGTTCAGAGGCTTAGCTGATGTTTTTTTCCTGAAGTTGATACCGAGCATTATGGGATTGGGAGTGTTAACGTTAGAGCTTCGAGATATTATTAAACTACCCGCCAGAGATGGAGGTTTAGGCATAATAGATCCATCAGCCAACGCAGAAGAGGTTTTTAAACAATCACACCTAATAGCGAATGCAAACGTTATTCATAGGAACAGTTCTGAAATTGGGGAAATACTAAAGGATCTTTGTGATGGTTACCGGAAAAATAATCGGAATATATACGAGCAACTTAAGAAACAAATTTTGGAAAATGCAAGTGAAGAAATGGCTCGAAGTATACAGCATGCTGCACAGAAGAATGCCTCAATTTGGTTGACATCTATTCCTTCGAAACCGTCTAGATTCTATTTACAAAATCAACAGTTTTTGGATGCACTTGCGATAAGATACAATATACCAATTAAAAGTAAGGGAATTTGTCGATGTTCAGAAGTGTTTAACTTAAGACATGTACTCTCTTGTAGAGTCAGCGGCGGAACAATTATCAGACACAACGCCATACGCGACACGATCGGCTCGATACTAAGTGAGGCGCATGATCGCATGGATCGGGAAGTGGAATTACGACCAGTAGATGAGGGTATAGTGTTTGCATCTAGCACCACAACGAGGGATAGATCTGCGAGAATGGACATTGTGTGTATGAATTTTTCAGAGGGTAGGATGGAGCGGTCTTATGTCGACATTTGCGTTTTTAACCATTTAGCTCCATCCTATGCTCACCAAACTGTCAGTTCCACATTTGACTATCATTCATATTGCAAGATGGCTAAATATGGCGAGCGTGTTTCACTGGTGGAGGATGGGATTTTCATACCAGCCATTGTTTCGACTGCTGCTGGAATTGGGAGAGAATTGGATCTCTTATTAAGGAAAGCTGCACGATATATTGCCATCAAAAGCAAACAATCGTACGCAAACTGCATTTCTGACATACGAAGGCGATTATGCTTTAGCGCACAAAGAACGATCTCTGCGACTATTCGGATGGCAGAGTTAACTACTGTTTCACATTGAGAAACTTTTTTGTATTATATTGCCCAGTCTGGGATCGTAAATTTCAATTTGAGGCCCATGTGCGGGAACCTAAGTTAAAGGAACCTAAAAAAAGTTAATTATTATTGTAAAATATAATTATTATTGTTAATTATTATTGTTAATTATTATTGTTAATTATTATTGTAAAAACAATTTAAAACAATTTTGGTTTCTAATAAACATACAATATAATAACATACAACAACCATTATTACATACAATTTTCCATCTTACAATCGACAACGAAAACCATCGACGACATCGACAACGACAACCATCGACGACATCGACATTAAAAAGTTTGCGAACTGAAGTAAATACATTTATTTATTTGGGCTTATAAATTAACTGCTTACAATAATAATGCCTAAAGGACGTCTTGACAATGTATTGAAATGCTGCAATTGCAATGGACAGGCTGCAAAATGCAAAAACTGCAAATGTGTTAAGGCCGGTCGAAAATGCACAACATGTAGAGTGGGCGGATGTATCAATAAGACGAATATAAGTACATCGCCCGATGTATGTATTTTAACTGGAATTCCGGAAAATAATATATACAGAAACGCTATAGAATCAGAATCTTCGCAAATAAATGCATATCAAAATCATCCAAACAGAACAGTAATTACTGATGCTACTCAGATTGTATCTGTGAATAATGGAATTTCTAATAACTTAGAAATTTGTAATATTGAGGGGATATATCAAGTGGTTATTCAATGGAAGCCAAATATCATGGTGCTCCCTTGATGTTCTGCAAGTAATACTATAATTGATACTATCGCAAACTTCTATTTCGATGTTGCACGAAAAAATAATAATGAGAACTCTGTTCTCAAGTCTGCTACAGTTTTTTTACAATGCGTTCTCCAAAGAATTCCATGGAAAAAAGTTAACGTGATTCGAAAATCATTAGAGAACAGACTGGCTTTGTGGTCGACAAAAAAATATAAAGAGCTTTTTGACGAGGCCAATTATCTACAAGTAGCTTTTAGTGAACCTAGAAAAAATTCACATATGACGGATTGGAAAAAGAATTATGTTAGACTAATGTTACGAGGGAAAGTTGCTGCAAGTTCCGCGAATCTTAATAACAATGATTCGTCAGGTCCGCTAGGCCCTAATGTTATGGTTGGATCTTCATCTGTCAAAGAAGTGCTTGAAAATCTACACCCTATCCCAGAAAATCTACATCCTGATTCTCTTCTGTCATCACCAATTCATGGAGCGATCACACATCACTCTGTACGTTTCACGCAAATTGACGAAGACGCTATCATCAAAGCTTGTAAAAAGACTAATGGAAGTGCAAGACCGTCAGGATGGGATTCGAATCTATGGAAATTCATGCTCACAGGCTTCGGAAATCATTCACGTAACCTTGCCAGGGCTTTGGCTGAATTCACAATTCGATTAACTACTGATAAAATTCCTCCTGGTGTTCTTGATGCGTTTACGACATGTAGGCTTGTCGCTATCCCTAAGAAATCTGGGGGCATAAGACCGATAGGAGTGTGTGAAGTTACGAGACGCATAGTATGTAAAGCCATACTTGAAATGGTAAAATTCGACTTGCAAGACGTGGCTGGAAAGAGTCAATTGGCAGCATCACAACGTGGCGGAATTGAGATTGCTATTCATTCCATCAAATCCGCATTTATGTCGAATAAACAACGCTGTGTTCTTGCCGTGGATGCTTCTAACGCATTTAACTCTTTAAATCGACAAGCTGCTATTCACAATATACAATACATTTGTCCTTCGTTGGCTTGTGTTCTTGCAAACACTTACAGAACTGACGCTCAACTAGTGCTTGGCGGTACAAGCATATTTTCTCGAGAGGGGTTCACACAAGGTGACAACTTAGCTATGGCGGCTTTCTCCATGGCATCACTTCCGTTGATCAACAAAATTAAAAACAGTGTTCCCAGCATCACACAAGTTTGGTTTGCGGATGATGCAAACTTTGTCGGTACTATTGACGAGTTAAATATAGTATGGAATGTATTGAAAAGCGATGGACTTCAATACGGATATTTCGTTAACGCTAAGAAAACACAACTGCTTACTCATCTATCTGAAATGAAGCAAGCATGCCCATTGAAAGAAATTGGAATATCATCGGATGGTATTATGATACTTGGCATTCCTATAGGCACTACCGAGTATGTAGATTCGGTTGCACTTGATAAATCTCAAAGTTGGACTCGTCTACTTGATCGTTTAGTAGAAATAGCCAAAGTTGATTCACATGTATCTTATATCGGTCTTACAAAATCAGTACAATGGAAATGGACTCACTTTTTCAGAAATACAACATTTGAATGCGGGCATTTGTCAACGCTGTTGACCATACTAAAAGACAAGCTTTTACCATCTTTAACAAGTCGAACCTTGAATCATGATTGGTGGACAATATTGACCTCACCTCTTAAACTAGGAGGTCTAGGCGTATTATACCCCATTTTCACATCCACACTGGAGTATGAAAACGCACAACTAATCTGTAATACTTATGATTCTGAATATACAGGAGAAACTCTGCGACAAGTACAAGCAGATGTTATAAAAAGTATTTCTTGTCAACGAATTAATGTTTACAAGAACCGTTTAATTGATGTCAAACAAAGGGCTCAACAAGCAGTATTGAATGCAATTAACCATGCTACTCAGAATTGCGCTTCATCATGGCTAAGTGCGCTTCCTCTAGCCGTTGATAACTTTCATCTCCATTCTTATGAATTTAGGGATGCCATATGTTCCAGATATGGATGGAATCCACCAGATCTAAACAAAAAAACATGTATATGCGGTACAACAAATGGCATTATTTACGTATTATCATGTAAACGCGGTGGTGTACCAATAATCCGTCACAACGATATTCGGAACACGATCGCTTATGCATTATCAGAGATATGCCACGGCGTCGAAGTCGAACCAACTTTGCAAAAGATTCCAGACAGCTTAGAATTCATGAATAATTCAACAACGAAAAATAACAATGCGCGCCTAGACATTTCATGTTATGGACTACAGGACAATCGATATGAGCGGACGTTTTTTGACGTCAATGTTTTTTCAGTACATGCTCCGTCATATGCCAGCAGTTCGCCTCTCGCCGCCTTTGAATATAATGAAAATCGCAAAAACAGCAAATACAATGAAAGAATTGTCAGTGTGGAAGAAAGCAAATTTATACCGTTAATTTTTTAATCATCTGGAGGAGTTGGACCGCGAGCTCTTAAGCTACTCAAGGACATTGCCTCGATATCATCGAGGGTAAAATCAGAAAAATATAGTGATGTATTGGTTCACCTTTAACGCAAGATTAGCTTCTCGATTGCACGTGCTTCTTCACTATGTCTGCGAATGCCGCGATCAAGTAGAAGACATCTAATCTTTCCTGACAATTAATCTCATTTATAGGCCCGTTTACGGGAACCTAATTTCTGTAAATTAACTTTTTTTTAATAAATAATATTACAAAAAAAAGTTAATTATTATTGTTATTATTTAATAATAATAATTTACCTAATTTCAAAATTGAAATTTTAAATTTAATCTAATGTTATAGGATTATGATTGATTGAAATTAGGGCCTAAAGTACTTACCATTGTAGCTGCAATGTTGAAATCACAGGAACATTGACATTTAAGCTGCTGGTTTTGAATTTTTACAATGTTAGTATGTCGTTACATCTTTGCCTATTGAATAATTAGATAATGGATAATTAATTTGTAATTAATTTTGTAATTTTAGGCAGAAACGATGAATAACAGTGTTCTTAATGACTCATACCAGTTGAGCATCCATATTAAACGAATATCTGAAAAGTTTGCTGAAGTGAGACGGAAATCAAGGTACGTCTAATTATTAATATTAATTCATGAATTTAAATTAACAAATTTTTGATAAAAGCAAATCTAATCTTCCCTTCGACTTTGTGACATTGTTGTGGATTAATAAATGCAGAAAATATTGTGTGTTGCATTAATAAACAAAATTTTCATAAATCCTTTAATATACAGTTTAAAATTTTTATATATTTCATTAATGTTTGATTAGCTTCATAAAATAAGTTAACATTTTTATGATGAGTTAAAATTCCAAAATTTCGGAACTTTAAAATGGATTTCTTTTTATTTAATTTTTCGTAATGTAAAATATTTTATTGATATTATTAAATTATTATTATTAAATTATTATAATATTAATTATTAATATTAATATTGTTATTAATATTAATTATTAAATATTAATATA